>JANEYF010002536.1:0-185000 GCA_029963845.1 Rhamnusium bicolor | reverse complement strand
AAAATTTGCTAAAACTTCTCCTATTTAACCGATCTTACCGTTTCCGAGATCCCAATGGTGAGTATCGAATTTGGGACACACGGTATAACCCTTGTATAAGAAAATTGTGAGGGGCTTGTTGTATGAATTTAGTTCAGCCAGAGTTCAGCTTAACTTTCTTGTATCAATCGCACAGTTGAATTTTAAAGCAAGCCAGGGGCGTGCGGTGAGTTTTGTTACAGGGAAAGCAGTTTGTGATATAGGGTGATGGATAGTGCGAAGCCCCGAGCAAAGCGAGGCAAAGTTTTTTTTTTAAAGAAAAGGGGAGTGGCTCCCGTATACTCATTTTAAAGCAAATGACGAAAGCCGTAAAGTTATGATATCTAGAAAAAAAGTACACTTGTAGGGCCGCCACTCCTCAATAAACATAAAACATAAAAACACCACAAAAATTAGACAAACCCCGATTCCAAAGCCGAAGCTGCACGTACAAACAAATTGCACACCACACAAACCCAAATAATATTTCCCACAGTGGTAGGACCAGCTTCCATATTGAATAAGCAATTCTAAAACTGCTTATACGCGCACTAATGTTCAACGTTTTAAAAATCACTTGTCGCCGCACCACAGTTTTAGAAACACCAAAAAAGTTCTTACAAATATAGCACAAAAGCTGAGAATAATACTAGGAAGATTAATATTAAGTATAATATTAAAATCTATATTAAAATCGAGATTAAAATCTATAAAACAAGAAGCATTATTATGCTATATGGCTCAGATATCAAGATTATGAAGTGGGGATGGGATGCATTTCAAGAAGTTGCTTATATCGATAGAGTTATAAAAGGGTCTGTGCTTATATCGAAGTCGCGCGAATCGTGTTGGCTCGATTAATCGAATTCGTCATCGTTTCGGTTTAATCGTGCAACATTATCTCAACTGTTGAAATGCAGGGCCGTATCTATTGAAACTGGGTAAAGTAAATTTTAATAATTAATATATGTGATAAATAATAATTAGGTTCTAATTATGTTTTTTTTTTTAATAATCCCAAGGGAAGCACCGCTTCCCTTGCTTCCATGGACCGACCGCCCCTGAAGCAAGCACAGGTGAATTTTGACTGAACCATGTTCTTACACCTAGCATTTTATAACTGGACATTCTACATCAATACCTGCAGTAATTTATGGAATTCAGTATTTAAATATAATATATCTGTTCCTCCCTTGATTTCACACCCAAATCATACTTCATATTTTTACATTTATTTTATTTTGTTTCCAACCGGAATCATATAATAAGTGGAAATTTATCTTTAAACACGAGACAAACTTTTAATAACCAAAATTCCATGTATTCCAAGCATAAAGTACATATTTCATAAAATGTTCCTTTCCGTAAACCGTTGCGTTTGTAAACCCACGTAATTCATCTCGCAAATAAATCTGGCTTGAAATCAAGTTGTACAGAACAATATCCTGTACGAGTTATTACAAAATGCTCAACCATAAAACATAAACATCAAAACAATAAAAACCTTTGGCTCTGTCATTAAATTGAAACTTGAATGTTTTTATTACAAAATATTAGCCTTTTAATAAACAACAGGACTGTCTACAAATAGTAAATGTTTATGTTCGTATGGAAGTAAAGTAGATTTAATCAATTTAGTTATTGTGTATGTATGTATTCAATGATTGATAAAGGATTTTTTTTCAACGCACATATTTCAATGTACCCAAATTTGTTCTGTAGAATGTAATCAGTCTTACACATCATCACCTTAATGTAGAACTATCCTATGTTCATTATATTCCTTTTTGGATTTTTACACTATCCTTTATTACGGCAAATGTTATGCAGAACAATTCAATATCAATTATTCTCATTATTAAATAAAAGTATCACAATCACAATTTTGATGGACATAGGACACTTTTTAAACAATATATTAATAAAAACTTGTCTGCAAACACAATGGACATGTGACACCCAAGTCCAAAGTTTATGGCTGGATTCACAATCATTGGTTAACTTATAGTTATCGGTTTACCAATAATTTAATAAAATACTGTTTCCCAATATATGGTTAACTTCAAATATTTGGTCATGTAGTTAAGAAAACCTACACCAAATGTATTGGTAAACTAACAATTAAAAATAAAATAACCACAATAACAAATAAATTCTTATCCTTCAAAGTTCACACTGTTATTGTATTTAAAAGCTCTAGTCATAAGGAGTCTACTAGGAGGACAAGAACTTTCAGATATAAATCAAATTACTTTCTAATTTTTAAAACAAGCACTCAAAGAAAAACGATTCAAGTTGCAACATGTGACTATATTAGACAATGGTAGTCAGGTTTAGTCAAATCATGGCTGCGTTCCGTTTATATAATTTACTAGTCCTGTTTTCAAACCATATAAATGTTTGTATCTCACTTCACACCAGTTATTTGTCTAAACATGGCATCAACTAATCAGAATTGATACATTGCTTGTCACCGCTGTCTTTAATGCAGTCACTGTAGTGTAAACAATAAACGAAAAAGCAACATAACCTAAAATGAACAGTTGTCAATTAGTTGTCAGAAGTTATAATAAAATTAGTTCATCAAACTTGTAATAATTTTGTATCTTTAACGTCTGTCTATTAATTGACAACTATTTGTTGTAGGTTATGTAAATTTTTTGTTTAATGTCTATACTCTAAACTGAATATACCACGTCAGACGCAGATGCTCTAGTTAACTTTCGGGTGCAGGTTATCAAACCAAAAGGTGACTAACAATTGTGAAACCCAGTATTATTATCATATGTACAAGAAGATTTACAATTTAAATCATTTTCGTGTGTTTGATGACTTGTACAACTTACTGAAGTTTACAAGTTCCAGTTCGTAGTTTCGAAATTAATAATAGGGACGCCATTCTAGAGCTTACTATGGCAATCAAGTAGAAATTGCAGAATCCTGTAACACATTTTCTTGATTCTGACTAGTATTACCCAGTGAACCAGAATTAGCTGGCTATGGTTGAGTCTTTGCAAGAGTAAAGAAACGAATAAAATTTACTGCGAAAAAATTGTATTTTCAATAATTTTTTACATACAATTTATTTTGTAATTGTATTTGATTTTGATATGATTTGATCAATATTATCATTAAATCATTATAAAATTTTCAAATCCATAATGTATTATTAGATATCTGATAGTAAATTGCCACATTTTATACAGCAAAACATGAAAAATAATTTAGTTATTAACAACTATTTATAACATGTGACACCAGTTTATTCGAGTGATGTGACTGTGTATTGATTTTCTGTGCTCCATTTGATTTATATGGGTGGCTGTGTATAAATAAACTGTCGTCTCTGTTAATGATTTATGGTAACCTACCGACGAAATGACAATGACATTTGGTTTAATTGTGAGTGTAATCCTTGCCAGTAATACAGTGCATGTACGGAGTAGCCGATAATATTTTTCGAACAAATTATCACTATTTTCTCGAAATTACTTAATATTTTAAATATGAGGAAGAGACATCTGGATTATTTTTTGGAAAAAAATGTTGTGAGTATTTTTAATTCAAATCAAACATAATTTTTGTTTACATATTAGTTTTCAATACGTACAAACATAATTGTTGCTAAATGTTTATATTTCTAAGATATCCATACATTTTATTCTCGGGATGAACATGATTTAAATTGAATTGTTTTTTATTTTTTTTTTGTCAATACAACATTCATGAAACAATAAAAAGAAACACGTTTTTCACTCCCGTACATAAAATGCTACATTTTGGACTGAAAGATAGGTCGTAAAGATAAACTGTTTCACCCTAGGACAAAATAAATAATTTAGATCTCAGATTATTAATATATATATTATTGATCTGAGATTTAGATCAATGTTCTTTGTCAATCTGACATTTCCCTTAGTTATATTGTCATATTTCTAAGTATACCATTGACAAAGAAATAATGGGAAATTACGAATATCTGTTGTCATTTATAATTCTCTAAACATAAAAATATAATGTTTTATAGCTCCTTTTTTTTCAGAATTTTGTATTATCGCAAACTTACAACCTACACTAAAACAGTGAAATAAAATAGTTGTCTAAAGCATCAATATTGCCATTTCGCAAAATGGTAATCTAAAATCTGCTCACAATTGTTTCTGTCAATAAATAATATAATTTCTGTTAACCGTGGACAGCATAAGATGTAAAATTCAAATTTTACAAGAAAAATACTTTTATACAAAAACTTCATTATTTGAACAAGAATTCGTCGTCAAGTTAACCAGCCAATTCTTATCTTAGTTTATTTTAAATCTGTCGTGCAAACTGCAAGAACTTTCAAAGTATGTTAACACATTATTCAGATCTACACTAAGAAAATTTAAAATCTTAAAAATGCTCGGCGACGAAACTGAAAACTTTCTGTAAACACTTTTAGTTCGTCGGAAAGTTGCCGGTGTGTTAAGGATTGTTTTTAATGTAAATGATATTTTTTTGGGGCATGCGGAAGGAAAAAAGTAGCAGGCGGGGAAAAAGTTTAAAGAGGACGGAGAAGAATATATTCGTGTGAACTTGCAAAACATTTAGGACCCCTTTCAGGGATTCAGCGTCAACTTGTGGAATGTTTTGTGTAACACCCCGACGCTCTCCCAAATGGACTCATTCATACGCTAATGTATAACGTAAACTCTAATATACACTCCAGTTTTGTGTACCTACAACAAAGAGCGAGATTTTTACAAGGGATTATATTTAGAAAATAATTTAAGGATACACTGAGGAGAATAAACTTAAATTGCTCCTACAAAAATTCCATCCTTATACATCGTGAATGCAATATCGCTTATCACTGTGTTTATGTTAGTTAAAATTTTTCAGTGTTAGACCGATCTTTCAATCTCCTAATAAATTTATTCGCGAGATAGTTTCCTTGGATATGATTGTATCAATAATTGCTTCCATGGAACTTATTTATCAAATATATTTAATGGGAGGTGGTAAGATCGGCCCTTAGGGCCAGTTTTTCCATCTCCCATTAAAGTATTGGTGGATAACTTCCTTGAATACGATTGTATCAATAATTGTGTCCATGGAATTTATGTGCCACATAAATTTAATGGTAGAGAGAAAAACTTAATTTCATCAAATTATTTATTTATTTTTCCTTGTGGTGTGTGTAATGTAAAATTTTACTGAAAATATTCTGAAGGGAGTTGAAACCTTCGAGTAATATCTATAAATCGTTACTTTATTATTATATAATTACAACTAACATTAGAAGTTAATTAATTCATCACAACTATTAGAGTTTTTCGATGTCATTCATACAATAACGTTTATCATAATTCTGTGTGTATGCTGTATCCAGTTAGTAGGCAACGTTACCATTACATATGGAACGAAACCTCTCTTGCTAAATTGATTTTAGCAGGTTTGGAAATTGGAAAATTTTTGAATTTGAAATTATTCCGCAATTTTTTTAAGTTTTGAACGCGGCCGCCATCTTAATTTTTTTTAAATAGCAACATTGGCTGTGTACTGCACCATTAGAAACTTTTTTTATTACTACCTTAAATATGTAAATAGTTATATAAGAAAATAATACAGAAAAATTAGAAAAAATTGTGCCGGATGCTTAGCCCGTTATTGCATATATTAAAGTCTAAATCTAACAACCTTTGTACCGGCAGAACGTCTCAGAATTATATAAATTCACACCACATAAAATAGACAACCCCTAATTCCATAAGCAGAGGCTTTGTGGAAGGGATTTAACCGGTAAAAAAACATAGACACAGAACCATGTTGCAATCTGTCGGAGCTGGATTGAATCCAGGTAACGCACTCTAGTGAACTTTTTTATTGTACCAGGTTGAACTAGTCAACAGATTGGTTGGATTTAAACTTCTTTGTCTAATACTTCAAAACAAGGGTTTTGTTTGATATGCAATTTATCAATCAAGTTTGAATTGAACATAATCAGTCCAGTTGGACAATAATAAGCCGTGTGTGGTTTTATTATTGTTCTGCCAATAAATAATTTTGCTTCAAAAATAAAGTGCCAATTCTCTTAAAAAACTATTTTCTTTGCTAATTTGCCACTCAGGCATTCATAGACGTTAAAATGTATTAATCATGATAATATAATAATGACACAAAAAAATTCTGTGATGCAGTTGAACTGAAAGTTGTTTAATATACTTCAAACATTTGTTAGGCCTAAAAAGCATCAGATTGATTTTATCCGTATCGTTTTTTAAATTATTTACCAATTTGCAAATATTAATAACTAAGTTTAACTCATCATTTGTTTAAGTCATTCGTTTGTCATCGCTAATAAAAGGCAAATATTAACATTTCGTCTGCTAATATCCGTATCCTATGATTCTGTCTACAATTTGTTATATCATTAGAATATGTTCTAAACAGAAGTGTCCCTGCAATCGATCCTTGGGGTACACCAAACACAGATTATAAAATATTTGATATGGTATTGTTAAATTTAGTGACCATCTATTTTGTAAATATTCAAGTTGTATATGGGGATTTATCAGGTAAACGAAAATTTTGTCTGCTACTATACGGAATGAGGTGATTTCCTGTGTTAACAGCGTTAGTATCCAATCAATATTCTAGTTAGAATTTCGCGTTAGATTAATTGGAACTCGAATGCGATATCTTTAAACTTCCAGACAACACTTAATTCTGAACGTTTCACTAACACTGAAATATAAAAACTGTGTTGAAAGAAACCTGAAATTATTTTTTGAGTGGTAAACAACGTTTTTAATTTAAGTACATATGGATCAAAGCTGTACAATTTGCTGCCATTCCACATCACGTATTGTTGTAAATAAGTACTTTAAATACGATATAACAAATGTGTTGCAATATTAAAAAAATCACAGTTTAATTCAATATCAGCTGTAAACGTACACAAGCTAAAACGTTACCACACGCGAAATTTGCATCAGATCCCCAGTTATAATAATTAACCTTCTACAGTTGCAAGCAGATTGTTTGTCCCGAAATTGCCTCAAAATTAGAACGGTAGTAGCGGTTTCGAGCCAGCACGTTGGATAAAAAGACAACATTTATATAGACTACGCTTGGGAACAAAAGTGTTAATGACGATTACTTTTAATTAATTACCTAAAGCATCCGTAGATAAAAAAAGTGGGATTCCAGAAATTAAACCTGTGACGTAGCTCGATGCTCTACCCAAGAGCGGAAGTGTCACTTTGACCCCCAACACTACGGCGGTGCACACGGTACGGAGATCTCGGGCGCTAGTTTCTGTTTAGAGTGCAGAAACACCACTTTATTCTATCGGCGGGACGATAGAGGCCGGGCAACTGCAGTGAAGATACGGCTAAGCCAGGGGTCGGGAAAAAGGGAACTTACATACTACAGTTAAGGAACAGACTCTCATTCAATATATGTACATTTATTCTACACACGAATTATTATTTACACTTTATACACATCTTAGTAACTACAACTTAAGCTACAACGGTCTGAACCACAAGCGGTCTTATTCTACAAACTTATACTACTACGGTCTTAACTACGGACAAGCGGGGCAGTAAGCGGGCGGTCAAGCGGGGCGACACAGTACGCCGGTGAACGAAGCGGTGAAACGGTAAGCAGCGATGAATCCAATCGGTCACATGCAGACGGCGGACGGATACCAGGAGGGGAAGCAAGCGCCAATACAAGCAAACTATGCCTATCTAACGCGGTTACTTATTATCGCTTGGCTGATGGATGGTTCCGGTCTTATCATATGCCAACGAGTATCGCCAAGGCGCCCTGCCAAAGAAAACGGACTCAGGCGCCCTGGAGGGCACGCGGTTGACTGCGGTTACGGTAAGGGGGGGGAAGGAGTAACAAGCCTAACAGTGGCAAATTGATGATGACGACGGGATGGTCAAACTCCAAGACTACCCTGTAGAATTTTTACGTGCTCAGGTAGCCCGGGGGACCCGCGATTACGGACGATACCTCCAAGTCACCCTGCAGAATTTTTACGTGCTCAGGTGGCCTGGCAGGCACGCGGTTACGGGAGTACCTCTAAGTCACCCTGCAGAATTTTTATGTGCTCAGGTGGCCTAGAGAACACGCGCTGACAACTGACAGTACCTCCAAGTCACCCTGCAGAATTTTTACGTGCTCAGGTGGCCTGGAGGGCTCGCGGTATAACGCGGTTCAAGTTGGAGGGGAGGGGGAAGGAGTGGCAAGCCGAACGGTTGCAAATCTAAGACGACGACGGTATGGTCAAAGCTACCAAGCTACCCTGCAGAATTTTTACGTGCTCAGGTAGCCCGGCGGACCCGCGATTACGGACGATACCTCCAAGTCACCCTGCAGTATTTTTACGTGCTCAGGTGGCCTGGCAGGCACGCGGTTACGGAAATCCCTCTAAATCACCCTGCCAAAAAAACGGACGCAGGTGGCCTAGAGGACACGCGGTATCAAATGCTAGTATCTCCAAGTCACCCTGCAGAATTTTACGTGTGCTCAGGTGGCCTGGAGAACACGCGGTGTAACGCGCTGGAACGCGGTTCTAATTTTCAACCTTCGGCCGCTCTCCCGTTCTAAGGAAGGATATGAGGCGGATACGTTTAGCGCTCGCGGTTCACTAACTCTAAAAAATAAAGCCCGGAAAGTACTCACCAGCCAAGTAATACCGATTATTTACCAAACCTTTATCAAACCTTGCTACCTACATCCGGATCCTGTGCTGGCTTCCTCTCTGGAGCGGTCGGTGTCGGCACGTCTGGACGGTACGGGCGGCAGCAACGGACTGTTCTCGGATACTCTGAAAAATCCTCAAGCTACTAAACTCTGCCAAAAAGCAGAAGTAGGATGAGCGCGGTAGTCATGCGCGAAATATTGCAACTACGTCACCGTTTATCGCAATTACCTTTGTATACCTATATACCTCTATACTCACAAGTTTACTTACTATCCAAGTCGGCGTGGTGCTTCGGTTGGCGCTCCGACGGGAACTAACTTAATGATAAAATTCCTCATGCTACTAAACACTGCTAAAACGCAGAAGTAGGATGAGATACGGTAGTCATGCGCGGTTTATTACAGCTACGTCACCCGTTTGTGGACTTAGAATAATTCCGCATGAAATTTAAATACCAATATATCCTTATACTCACGAGTTTACTTACTGTGCTGGCCGGCGTGGTTCCTCGTTGAGTAGCTGGACGGAAAACTAATTTAATTATTTTCAGTCTCGGCCTCCCTCATGTTAGCGCGGGCATAGGGGGTGCCGGGGACACAATGCGTGCGTCGCGTTTCGCTTACTGCCGGCCACTTGGCCTATGTGGAATGTTCATAAAAACATATCAATACTACCTATCTATAATTAACAATTCAACTGTTATTAATTAAAAGTGTAGTACCATAATGGGTAAAATATTTTTTCAAACAGACAAATAACACCTAGCTACCTAACTTAACTTAATAACATAAAATCACTTCGTTACAAACCAAATACGAAAGTTGTTGTAATTGACACCGTCACTAGAGCAGTACAGTCATATTGCTTTTTAAGATTATCTCATTTTGGAGCTAATAATAATAATAGTAATAATGTGAGAAATCATTGTTAATTGTAAAATGCTTTAATTTCAGAAAGACTATAAGCATACTTTTTTATCCCGCGAATTTTGTATATTATAAATTACTTAAGGTAATACTTTCATTTCTAACCCACAGATTTTATTTATAGCAACACATAACAAAAATTGTATATTAATATAGACATTAGTGTAGTATCAAAGTTCTAAAACTACTTTAAAATTCATAGCATGTTTGGTTTCTAAAATATTTTCAATAAATTAAAAATAATTATTTCCGTCTCGCTCACTTGCGAAATTCCAATCTTAACCCTTTTAAAAACATGTTCTTTTTTGTTGTACATTTTAATATTATATATATTTATAACAGCAGTACGCCTATAGCTCTTTCTTTACGTCGAGTTCTACGTATAAATTCTATTGTGGAAATAAGTCCACATCTTCCCTATACATACGTCTATATGCACAAGACTCAGACGGATACGTGGGTTCTTTGTGTGTCTTCCTCACACCCACTTATTTTAAATTACATATTTGATGTACACTCGTATCCAAAAGTGTGACTAGGAAGTGAGTAGGTATGTATTATTTATTTTAAAAATATATCCATTACCTCACAGTTATTGTTTTTAGAACGAGAAAAGTACTGAAATCCATTTTGCAAAGTTCCGAATTCGGTTATCGAAAAATTATTTGTCTGTATATGCATATTTTAAGTAATTTGATTGACAGGTTATTTTGTAAAGCACCAAACGTTAATGATTAATAGTCAGGGCCATTTTCAAGTTTTTTTTAAATCACTTGTTAACGTCGGCCTTCTTCCAATGACCAACTCCAGGAGATACTCGTTAATTCTTGTTAAACTGGACATTTTGAGTTGCCGCACTTTGTTGTGGGGTGTTTTTAGTTGACTTAGATATAGACATATGGAGGACAAACGGACGATTTGAAAAGATTTTAAGCTTTTGTGGATATTTTAGAATTGGACCAATTTACTAATTTTTCTCTATTATTAAAAAACAGAATACATTCTGCATGTACATGTTTCATTTAAGACATTAAAAAGCATATAGACATTATTGTCACAACTGATAAAGATGTTGTTAATAGTGATGTTGTTTAAGTGGAAGATATTTCTGACCACTCACTAGCTAGTAGAAATAAAATTTAAAAAAAATTGCTCCTATTTCTAAAAGAGAAATTTTTGACTATAATGATGAATGAGTTCATCCATATCCTAAACCTTTTAAACTGGGATCACATTCGTTTAAAATAACGTACATAATGATGGTCACAAAAAGACGAAACTTTTTATAAAAAAACTTTTTACGCCAAATTGTAAAGGATAAAAAACGCCAATGAAAAAGTGTTTTTAATTTTTCAATATTTCTTCAAATAACGCTAGGAATAAATAAAAACGTTCAAAATTTTACTTTTTTTTAAAAACTTCAAGAACAGCAAGTTATTTTAGATTTCTCAACGGTATATTCCTGATCGTGAAATTCTGCAACTTTGCCCTAATTTAACCGATGCAGTGTCTCTTACAGTTTCTGAGATTCCTGTAGTGCAAATTGAACTTGTTACAGCCCGTATACTCATTAGAACATGTTGATGATATGGTTAATTTTTGGAACATGCATATTATGCATTATTATTTGACAAACATGCTCCTTACAAAACAGTAAGAATAACAAAAGCCCACGGTGGGCCGAAAATACGTGTCGCCGGCCAAAATTCTAAAACTCTCTGTACACATCAGGTACATTTGGGGGTTACCGGGAAAAATATAAAAAAAAATGAGACATTTTAGGAGGCTAGATATAAGGGGTGAACAAAAATCTTGAAATTCTTAAAATTATAATTTGATGTCTTTATAGAAATGAGTATGTCTATAAAATGTAGTATAAAATGTAAAATAAAATTTTAGCACTACATATAAAATAAACTTTAGGGGGATGAAACAGTATCAATTAAGAAAAAAAAATTATTAAGTATTGTACATGAAAACTACTTAAATGAAATATATTGTGTCATCTTGGAAATAAAAAATTGTCAATTAATCGTCTCTCCGAAATTTAACACTCAAATAAACACACATAAATAACAAAACTTTGGATTGTTAGTTGTCGTATTCGTAATCGTCGTCTTCACTTTCTGTTGTTTCAGATTCTGTTTCTGTCTCCATAGTGTCTTCAGTATCTGAAGATTCAGACGTTTTATAGTATTTTTGTTGTTTCCACTTAATTGTACTCAGCAAATCTAAAATATTTTTAGATAGGGTGGCAGAAGGTTTTTTCAGAAGTGGCTTTAAACTTGTGATCAGTGGATCCGATAATACTAATAGGGCGTGAAATAAATGGGTATTAGTAGTCACACTAGATATTTTTCGAGGGTGTTTTTCGCAATAGAATTTCAAATCTTTGTTACGGGCCTCCTACGCTTCTTCGGATAACTGTCCTATGGGTAAAATGGCGTTGTCTATCACCTGCGCTCCATGAATTAACACCTTGTGGACACTTGCAGGAAGATAATACTACGGGTACTCCTGCACAATGAGTTGAGCAGTTTGTTTTGCATAGGTGTCAAATTTGTCACAATCGATTTTAAAACCTAATATCACGGAACATCTGTATATTAAATTTTCTTTTATTCCCATTATTTCGGCTGACAGTGGTGGATTCGAGAAAAAACGTCGCGTAGTATTTCCATCATTGGAAGTTCCTGCTCCTCCAGCCCTGACATTGTCTACTGTGAGACCCATTTTGTCCTTAAGTAATTGCCATTTTCCTCTCGCGCTCCTTCTTCTCTCTCGCCTGGCACGTTTTTATTTCTAAACGATACGACAAATGTAGGAAATACTCAAAAAAAAAAAGAATCCACGCGTGTAGCGTTGATACACTAAAATTGAGCGCAATTGTGTCAATCTCTCTTGAAACACTTTTGTCCACGTTATTCGTTTCCTTTGGGGTTGCCCCTCACAAATAACACTTAATCCGAGGTTGTTTCTGTTATGGCATTACATACTTTACCATCGATCATAGTAAATACTAGTTTGTAGTTAACTTTTATGTTGTAAGCTTCCGTAGTCTTTTCAAATTGTCTAAAATTGTTAATTTGGTTATTAATATAGTGTACTCGTTTTGAGACAACTCGGAACTTTCTTTAATAAACTGAATTCTTACTGGTCTACAATATCTTGGAGATGAGGTTCTAGGGTTGTGCCAATAATAAATAATCTTTTCGGATGAGCTACTATGTCCGCTACTACCATTGAAACCCCAGTTCGTTATTAAAATGATGTTTATACTTTACTTCGTGCAGTAGTTCATAAAGTCCTTGTTCAACTTCAGCACATCTTCAGTAACAGTAATTTTGTCATGAGCTGGGTAACATTTTTTTTTGCAGCCTGTACCTTATAATATGCTGGATATATATTAGCCATATTAGCTCTTGCAAACTTCCTATGTATATTATACTGGTGTTTACTGTCCTTGCATTCGACCAGCAGAGATAACGCTTGATCTGCTGAGTATGGTTGTGGGCTTTTACTTTTTTTAAGCCATGATTTTCTTATCTTAGAAGCCCTTGTAGGTGTCCTTTGTGTCGCCTCTGCAAAAAGCACGGCAGCATCTTGTTGTTCTGTAGTCTTAAGCTTAATCTGTGCTGCGTGTGTAAATTCCGGTGTTGTAACTTTTTTCAACAACTCTGCCTTCTTTCGCATTTTTGATAGATCGCTACTTGACTGAAAATCTTTAACAGGACGACCTACTGCAGATGTTGATGGCTGAGATACATGTGAACCTGTACCTTCGACTGAAGGAGGTGGCAAAGAAAAAAAAACTCTTTCTGTAACCAAGTAGTACTTCGATAAAAATGTAGTCTTGGTTCTACTACTTTTCACCCATCTACGACTAATTTCATTACAAATTAGGGTAATGCTTTGTTTAATATTGGCCACTATTTCTTCGTCGTTTTCTGTGAAATTGCTCATAAGATTTAAGGTTTGACTCTATACTTGCTGGATCTTATCACGTTGACAACCAGCTTTGTGCCATATTTCAAAAATTTGCCTCCTACTAATTCTTTTTTCAGTCATATCCTCCTGTAAATAAATAAAAAAAGTAGTGAAAAACTAAATACTACAGAAAGTTTGGTCACTATTATTTACTTATTGTAAATTTCGACAACTACCAGAAGAGTTTTATTCCCCTACCATATGTTACCCAATGATATAATTTGAAATAAATAACAAAATCGCAAATACCCGCAGCTGATCTTTCTCAAGCAGACACTATAGACATAAAGTAATCGTTTTATTAACAAATGAGCACTGTGCGCACCTGGCACTTTAACAGACTCTATAAATTAAAAATACGTTTATTACAGTTATCAAATTAGTAGCACACAAATAACACTTTGAAACTAAGTACTATTCAAGAAAAATGTATTGTTTTTTTCTTTAATAAATAGACAGCTAAAATATAAGGCTTTCCTATACATACCAACTTAATACTGTCAAATGATGAGCAACAAAAATATCACACCTCAAAGTTTTACCACAGATAGACGCACGAACACTATGAAAGCTAGATATCAACTAAACACTCCTGCGTTGCTTAATATCTAAGAGTATATTGACCTGTAGATGCTATTATACCTATTCCAGGAAGGGTTAGTATGTTCTCTACCTGTTAACAAAGTATTACGGATATATTTTAAATTCAACAAATTTGGGTTTTGGCCGGTGAAATTCGATTTTTACCCACTGTGCTGTCTCCTGGTTGACAGATAATTTGAAACGAATGAATCTAATGATCTAAAAGGAATAAATCTGACATGTCATTTAATGAATATGAAAAACTTAGAAAAATATTTTAATATTAACACAAGGGAATCTGACTGTCCACTGAACTTGTTGATACTGATGAAATAAATTCTTTCTTTATTAACAATATTCCTTAACCAATAATTTCTTTTAGGGCAAATAATGAACACTTCATAATTAATAAATGTGGAAGCCAAAGCCACCCTAATGTTAACGGTGTTTTTAACTTAAATACGGTGTCGGAAGAAAAAATGTTTCGTAAATTACTAATGCAATGGATGCTGATGGCATCAACTAAAAATGTTAAACCTAACTTTTTCGCCTAACTGCTTATTACTTAGTTATTAGTAGTTACTTAGTAACAAGAAGGTTTCCCAAGGCTTGGAAAGAAGCTAATGTCATACCTTTTCCAAAGAATTCCAATCCATCGGACTTGTCTCACTTTAGGCCATTTATTATACTACTTCTGTCTCAAAAAATATTAGAAAAAATAGCCTTGGAACAACTAAATACTTACTGGAGAGAAAAGCGTATTTTACCCGCCACTCAATCAGGTTTTCAACCATAATGACTACTGCGCTTCTAAATGCATCTTTACGGTCAATGACAATAATCCAAATACCTGGTTCATTCTCTTAGATTTTAGCAAAGCCTTTGATACTTTAGACCGTACAATCCTGCATAAGATGCCTGAATTCTTTGGCCTCGGTGGTAACTCTTCTATTTTTTATGAATTATCTATCAAACAGGCAGCAAAGAGTCGTAATAAATAATCAATTTTCTAACTCTGACACCACCAACAGAGGAGTTTCGAAGGGATCATCTTAGAGCCGTTGTTTACTATTTTACAGCAGACTTTGATGCAATATTCTCCAATATGCTGATGATACGCAAGTTTACTTTTGGCCTAATGAGCTTTACGATTCTATTAATAAAATTAATTCTGACCCAAAGAGGATGCCATCTAAAGAGCACAGTCTGGTTTTAAATTAAGCAAAAACTGAACTTTCCGTTTGTGGTGAAATTAATCAAACAATTGCTGAGAATACTGAATTTAATATTAACATAAATAATAAAAATAGAAAACCTACAGAGGATTGCAAAAATTTGTCAAAATAAGTTTTACCAACCATGTTAAATATCTTACACAAAAATTATGTGCTATATTATATACCTAAAGCTATATTCAGTTCAAATATTAAACCATTTCAACGAACTTTCGTTCATATTACTTTTTTAATTTAAAGTGGTTAAATGAAAACACCTGAATATTTGTTAAACTGTAAAAAGAACCCGACATCATTTAGTTACAATGCTACTAAAATATTTAATAAGGTACCTACCTCAGAATGTCAAATTTCAACCTATTAATGCAACACAACAGTTAGGAAACACGCCAAAACACATATCTTGTTTAATAGAGCCTAAATTAATGATCATTATTTTTGTTGTACCTCTTTTGCTTGTAGAAACGCGTTGCAATATTCTTTCATTTAATATAATTTATATTTATATAAACGTATAAACGGTAATTGAATTATATTTGTACGAAGATGGTTGCGTGGAAGAGCGATGAAATATCGACCGTCGCCATCTTTAGAAGTTTTTTGTCACTGCTATTACTAAATTTATTACTATTACTATTTATTTATTTATTTATATTTGTTGCATTGCCCACATTTCAAATCCATTGATCACAAATGACGCCACATTTTTCATAGTAAAGAAATTGTATATTTGGGCGAAATGTTAGTGCTGGATTATATAGGAAATTTAAAACTTATGTGCTGGTCACCACAGATATTTTAAAATTTTACCTTCATAATATTGCTGTCCATTAATTTAATACTTGTAGGCAAATGCCGACGATAAAAAATAAAGTTAACGATTACAGTAATGGACTATTGACGTTATTAAAAAGTAATATTCAATCTGCCAAAAGGACCATCCGGAGAAGAAATTGAACACAGTGTTAACAAATTAAGAACTGCTTTACTGGAAATAAACTGGGATATTTTTAGAGATATAAACCATGATTTAACTTTTTTATCTAATTTCTTGGTAGACACTTATAAATCTTTAAATCTCAGGCATTTTCCTTTAAACAAATGTTTCTTTAGGGAGAAGCTTATATATTGGTTCAATGACAAATTACGTAATATGATAGATACACTTTACGCCAATAAACAAGTTTATACCACGACACAAGATCTTGTGGACAAAGCCAAATACCGGGATGCAATTGCGAGCACTAAAAACAATGACATTTAGTACATTTATAGAAAAGTCGGACCATAAGTCTAGAGGTGGGCAGAAGATTATCAATAATGAAAAAAAGCACATTCTATAAAGAATAGCGAAGAATGTAAGATACATTCTAATGAATTTGTCGTTATTAAAAAATCTACCTTCGGATAACGAAGATGCATTAAACTTTATAAAACATGCCCCATCGCCCCATATTACAGTTTTTCTTGAACCTGTTACTGCTTTTGATGTCTTGGATGCAGAAAACAGTTTAAAAGGTGCCAATAGTTTAGATATTTATGAACTTCATAGCAAAATTGCAAATATCTATCCTCTATACTTAATAAACTTATGTTTTAGTGAAGGTTCTTTCCCAGATATCTTTAAGATCGCTAGATTGGTGCCCATTTTTTAAAAGGGAGATCCCGATAGTCCCGATAATTATCGCCCCATATCAATTTTACCAGTATTCGGCAAGATTATTGAGATTATTTTGAAAATTATGCGCTTATTCATAAATGCCAATTTGGCTTCAGGAAATCGTGTTCTACAATAGATGCAGCCTGTAAAGTTGTGGGTGACATTGTTGAACAAAGCCTACGATTGTGTCTCTCTCTCTATTTTCTAATTAAAAAACTTAGCCACTATGGTGTTACAGGACCAACATTAAGTCTTCTACAATCCTGTCTCCATAATCGGGAACAGTGCGTTAGAAATGGAAATCAAACCTTGGTTTTTAGGATAATGTAACACGGGGTACCCCAAGACTCTGTATTGAGCCCTCTACTATTCATTATTTTTATTAACGATCTTTTTTTCTATCTCACCAAACAAAATTGTCATGTATGCAGATGATGCAACTTTAATAAATAAAAGTAACAACTTAATAGCTCTACATACAATTGTCGACGAAACTCAAAATTCTGCTGAACATTGGTACAATAATAATAAGTAAAAACTAAACAAAGACAAAACTCAAACACAAATTGTTTCAACCAACAACGCGATTGTTAAAGGTGACAGCGTTAAGCTACTCGGAATTGTCTTGGATGATAACCGCAAACGGGATGCTCATATTGACCATATAAGCAGTAAAATTTCTAGTTATATCTTCCTTCTTCGTTAACTAAAAAAAATCATTAATGTAAAAACGTTGCTATCTGCATATCATGCATTAATTTAATCACATATTACCTACGGCGTTGTACTCTGGGGGAATTCCACAGAGGCTTACAAAATTTTTATCTTGCAAAAGAGATGAATTAGAATAATTGCAGGTGCCAATAATCGGGATCATTGCAAACCGTTGTTCCTTAAATACACCCTTTCCAAGCCGTTATATATACTACTTTGTACTGGAAATTTATAAAAAATAAAAACATCTTCTCTACACATTCAGACTGTCACAATTATGAAACTAGGTGTTCTAATCTATTAAAAACACCTAGATATCGTCTTAACAAATCTGCTAGAAACTCATTATATCTGAAACTGTAAAATATAATATCGGAAAATATAAGAAATCTGGACTATAATAGATTTAAAACAAAAATTAAAAACCACATATTGAAATGCTGTTTTTATCGGTAGATGAGTATATGAGTACTCCCATGGAAAACAAGGATACTCGAAAACTCTATTCACTTTAACTTTGCAGTGATGGGTTGGACTTAAGTTAGTGAAACGTCCAACTCTTCCCATCCAGTTATTTAAAAATTGGTATTTAATAATTTTGAAACGGTCCTGTTATTATGAAGTGGTGTACCATCTTGTTGGAAGAACTGATTTCTTGCCTCAATTACTTCCCATCTAGTTATTTTAAAAATTGGTATTTAATAATTCTGAAACGGTCCTGTTATTATGAAGTGGTGTACCATCTTGGTGGAAGAACTGATTTCTTGCCTAATTAAGGGTAGATTGTCCATAAATTCCAATAATTTTCTGATTTAAGATTTAATACCGTTGGCCATTAAGATTTTATTGATGTATGTGATATCTTAAAACACGATTGCCACGGAGAGCACACTAAACACTACAACTAATGCGTCCCTGTTAATGGTACAGTGAGGGTTCATATCAGACCAATAGTGCTCGTTAGCCCGTTGAAAATTTCCTGCACTGTTAATGTAGGCTTCATCTGTCCACAACTACATTTCTAGAGAAGAATGGATCTTGTTGACTTTTTTTGACGATACCATATGCAAAACTCCAATCGTTGCTGAGGATCAGGTGGTTGCAGGTGATGTTGTTTCCTTATTGTATAAGGCCTGAATTTGTGTATCTTCAAAATACTCAAAGCTCGACGTCTTGAAATCCCAGAATTTGCTTCAATTTGACGACTTGAAATTGAAAGATTTGCAACCCACAATATATATGTTTGAAAGAGAACAAAAATTTGTTTTAACTAAACCATAGCCAACTATGATTTTTCCCTTTTAAAAAATTACAACTTTATGCCATAACTCGAAATTGCACCTTTTGTTAAATTTTCTCGATTATACAGAAAAAGTGCCTGAAAAATGTAAAAGTTGTTTTTCATAACTTTAAAAACAACCAAGATATTGACATGTGTTTAAAAGTCGAAAAATTCATTTATAACTCGAAAACAAAAGACTTTTTTTCGCCAGTGAATTTGTCTCAAAAAAAGAGATCGGAATGTGTTTCATTTTTGTATCTCTTACAATTACCGAGTTACCCTATACAAACATCGAAATTTGTCCACCCTGTACTTTGAATTTTTTTATTATAATTATATTCTATTGTAATATTGCATTATTTTAGGTAATAGCAGCAGCTTAGACTTGCTACTAATGTAATTTTTTTATATAAAGTAGTTAATAAACTTCTATCTATCTATCTATCTTCTATCAATCTATCTCACTATCTATCTATATATCTATTAAAGTCCCCGTAATTTCCTAGTCCCAGAATGTTAAGTAAAAAGGATTAATAAAATTCTGGCAGTATCTTGTATTTTGTTGTGGAGAGTGTACAAGGTACGAAATGCTTTTAGCTTCAACCTGGATCGAACGGGGATACGTTTTCTATTCGTAGCCTAAGAGGAATTGCGAAATATATATACATATATGTAATCCGCGCGGAGTTGGTATCATCAAATGTGAAACAAATGTAAATGAGGGAAATGGCTCGCAGACAAGTGGTAGAAAGCAGAAAGTCACGATTTATTTGCCCAAAACTTTAGGGCGGGCGTATACTGAAAAATGTATATCTTATCCCATAAAATGCTTTATAAGTTGTAGGTTTCGATTGGGTCATGAATTCGCGTCGGCGAACGTCAGATTGCACGATAACATTTCATCTAAAATCTCAATAACTACTGTGTGTATGGTATACAGTTGAAGGAAATTATGAAAATATCAAAACCAATTTCTAGTAGAAAGAAATTGTAACATACTTTTTACACCCGTCGCACTTATCCATATTTCGTTCAAGGCTAGAACACCTCTACTTTATAAATAAATTCAAGTTGTGTTAAGGGAGGGAGACGGCAGTTTCACGCTAGCTGCCCTAATCGACATTCAGATTTCCAATCTGGCACAGCTTATAACAAGCACAATCGAGCACAACAAAGTTCATCTATAATAGTGATTAAATAAAGTGATAACGTTTTTATCTTTACGTCAGTCTTTCGCCCCCTCCCCCAATCGCTCCCTATTTGTTTAACATTTAGGTACAAAAAATCCCACATCTTGCCACAGGTTAACTAGGACAGATACTTTCTAATCATATCGGGATGAATGATGACGAATGTGTATGAGTGCATTTTTCTTGTAAACGATATAAAAAAAATGTGTGGAAGTAAAGTTAAAGAAAATTTTAAAGAGATTATTTTCTACTTAAGAACATTTTAAGGTTTTTTTTTTTGGGTTGTTGAGTTATTGGACTGAAATGGCCGCCATATTGATAGTGAGTAGTTGGCCATGTTACCTACGCACAAAGCTATTGCGCTTGTCAGATTATTGTCCGCAAATCGGGATAATTACTCCTTAGGCGCCAAATTGGGAGTTAAAGACACAGAAATAAAAAATTAATGAGCTCGAATCGCATTGATATTTTTCAGGTGATTTTACATAGCGGACTAGTCTACCATTACCATTTGGCTTAGTTCAGATGAATCACTCTGTATATAAAATCTATTAACTGTATTCAACTGTTTGTATTGAATTTTGCATTTGTTGTTGATTTAAATTCAAGTTTAATAATTTCCATGTCAAAGGGTGATTATGATTGATGTATATTTAAATGTGTTACATATTTTGTTTTGTGCTTTCCATAAATAACTTTTTGCACGGTTAATAAATCATCTTTATTTAAGAGGATACAAAAATTGTATTATTATTATTGTTATATCGAATATATTTTATACCCACTATTCGCCAAGAAACAATCCCTATTTGAAATCTGTAACGAGGTGTTTGTGAATCTGAATATATTCTAAAAATCCAAGACAATTTTGTCCCGTTTGGTTGTGTGAAAGAACATACAAAGGGACGTTGTAAGTGGCTGGTTGGCACACAGCATGTGTCTGAAATGGATCCCATCGCACTTGAATGAACGCCTCCGCTGGCACACTCACGGTTCAGGGGAAGTTGAGAAAATGTGTCGGGAAGCGCAGGAAAATCACCAGCTGGAAACTATCCTAGTCACACCTGCTACAGGGTGGATAATAAGCGACGATTCCAGGCAAATTGTTAATTCTTTTATTGTAATTACGATTTCAGCCAAATCACTTAATTTTTAAAAAACTATTGTCATATTTTAATGAAACTAACGCGAGAGTCGGTGGCAGTCTTTTAAGTTTACTGTGTAAAAAAAAACAACACACATTATACAACCTATAAATCCAAAGTTGAAACTGCTTGGGCGGGGAGTTACACTATTACTCCCTTAACTTTGCCAGGGTCGGAGTCGGGATATGAACCCGGGAGTCGAGAGCTAGTAAAACTAGTTACGTTCATCACTTAACGCTCGAGCTCACTAGTGGATGAAAGTAATACTTTTCTTCTTATGTTAGGGACAACTTATTTAGGTCAAAATAGACCGATTAAACCCAACAGAAATAAAAAAGTATTCCCTCAAGACGTTGGACTAACATTTAATTTATTTTTTTTACATCGAACTAATTATTGAATCAGGGCAGCATTCTTTTGCTTGTGAGGGAAGGCACTCTATAATCTACAACAATCAACATTGGGACTAGGAAACGTGGATCGTAAAAGCCTGTCAGCTTTACATATATGCCGTTGCATCTGATATAAGCAATTTTAACTCCAATAGTACACAAATCATTTACCACTATTTCCTCAACTGTTCGCGCATTGGTTTGCAACTCTCGTTTATTATATATTAACAGTAGAAGTGTACTCTGAATACGCTTAAAATATGCACAATATCATTGATTTTATGTCCCTTAAAATTTATGATTTCGTTAACACAAAGAACACCGAGAAACGGTTTTCTGCAGTTTAAATGTCAACAAGCGCTAACGAATTTGCGACATATTTGTTACTATTTACTTTTATCCTCACACCGTCTACACACTGCGACGTTCGCAGGTAAACTGAATAGTGAGTAAATACGGTCTAGATCTCGCTGTGCGTGCTTACCTATGGGAGCTTAGTTATGCCGTTTGGGGAGCCGGTCGGGGACTAACGAAAATTATCCGGAGTTTAATGATAACCAAAAACACCCCAACTACAAATTTAATAGGCGAAATTAGACAAAAATAATGTTTGTGTATTCTTTATTTCTACGAAATATAAATTGATTGCTTTTTATGTAGTGACGGTTAACGAAAGTTACGGTTAAAGAAAAAACACATGTTTTGTCTGTAATTTTTTCCTGTTGAATATACTTTTTTTGCTGGCCACCTGATTTTCTGGCAGTTCTTTAAAATGTTAGCCAATTACACGGATTTCTTTCTATGTGAATAAATCTGATGTTTTCAAACGAGTAAATTCCTGACGTTTTATAAAAACTATTTTGGCGAACGAGTTTTCATTTCTTAAAGAAGTCATTTCAATAATCTTATATATTGCAGTTTTGAACCTATTAAAATTCAATAGTATAAAGTTAGTTTATCTAATCATCAAAAACTAGCCTATGCAAAATATATGCGATAACATATATCAGCAATATACAGAAGATTAAGCATAGACAACACAGTTAACTTCATTAGCCAGGGGTATGTATAAAATAGAAATCGTTTAGGTCCGTTCCGTATGTTAAACACAATTTACTTACAAAAATAGATACATAGATACAAATGAATACAAAAATATGAAGCAATTTACAAATACAAAATATAAAATACAATGAGACATAATCTGGATTTTAGAAATAAACACAGAAAGCCCATGTAAGCTTATTCAACTAAATAATTATCTCAAAGAAGGGACTGTTCTTTGAGTCATTTCATAATAATGTAGTAGGTATCTTAATACGGTTTTCGTAACATGCAACAGAAGTATGATAGACGATAATGTTGGTAATGTTAATTAAATTTTCATGATTTTGTACCAAAATGAATTTTTTCCAAAATCTGTCTGTTTTACGCTCCCCCCTCGATGAATTAGACACAATTTAAATAAATCTGTTAATGGAAGCAGTTTATCGGCACTACGAAGTCTTACTTTGGGCAAAATGTTTTAAAGAGACGGTATTTGAGCGACACATTACGTTTTAGAGATTTTCATTTTCACCTTGTAAACTCATTTTCCTCGTATTGACGCTCTTACGTGGCAATTACTCTTTTTGAAATCCACCCGAGCCCTCGAGTGACGCCAGATTTGCTTCGAATTCGATCCTATTTAATGTCGTTATGTCGTTTTCTTTTCAGATTATATCATCCCTGCCTCTGGCTCTTTAATAGGGCACTCTATCAGGATTACATAAACCCTAAATCATCAATTTGTAAAGCAGAAAAGGACAATGAACCAATTTCTGTACCAGACTTTTTTACAACAAAAACTAATTTGCTCTCTATAAATCCAGTCGTGTCACACAATATGATTTAAAATGTAAATTTTAAAATTTCTAAAGTGCCGTTTAATGTTTGCTTCTAAATGATTTTTTCTCACTAGACGGAAATGTTATTTTGTGATTCCAGTGGAATTTCATAACGTTTTCACATAATACTTAGGTTCAGTACGGGTGATCAAAGACTAATTCCCCAAGTATTTTTGTCAAAAACGGGAAATAGTAATTGAATGTTTTTTTTTTTGTTATATTCTTGGTGTGGCTTGTTCTACAAGTAGCGTTAAAAACATGCACGTAAGCTTCAAAGTAAGGCATTTTTTTTCTATGAATAATACATTAAATCTTGGTCCTAGGCATCTTACGACATATGAGATAACAGTATCATTATATCATGAAATATCACATAAAGCGTCAAAATTTATATGTGATTTGTTTATGTTTTAATTAGTTTTTTCATAAATACTAATGCGTTTATAGTTAATAGTCTGAGGTGTGTTGGAAAAAAGTGGGGGGGGGAGGAATTACGGGCGGGGGGGGAATCCCTTTTTTACAAATAATCTATAATTTTTTACCATCTTTCTTAATGCTATTTACATAACAAGCAAATAGCTACAAAATAGAAAAAAAAACGATCAACTACCAATAACCGTTTTTTTAGCATAAGGTAGTCAATCTTTGATCCACCTTGTATTATGAATTTTGGCCCAGTTTATCTACTTTGCCCAATTGTTACTTTCTGTATGGAATAAAAATGTCCTAAACATTACATTGGATACTCAGAGTGTTAATGGTATATGATGAAGAACATAATTTAACTTTTATTTTATTTAAAAAAATAATTTTAACGGTTGCTATAAATTTAACAATTGTGCTTTTTCCATGTACAAAGACAAAAAATTGTCCCAACAATTAACAAATCTTGTTTTATTTACACTGTAAAGCAGTTAAGCGGAACGCAAATATTCCAAGCTATTAAGACCGAGAAGTAACGTCCGTTTTATAAGTTCAGTTACCCCATTAAGATCTACTGTGTTCATTGTCTGTTATATAATTTAGGTGGATTATATTACGTTCATAATATTAACTGTCATTTATTTATATTTGAAGGTTAGTATTAGTCACAACAACATTAATGACCAGTGACGGCACTCAGGGAAATGAAAGGCAAAACATGTAAAAATATAATTTTTGTATTTTGTAAAATTAGTAATAATGTGGTAAGTATAAGAGTAATAAAGTCACATTTTCGGCGTCTACTGCTTTTTATTACGACGCTAATAAAATTTTATCATTTATTGTAACAATAGGCTTGTGTTTACCATTATTTTTCCTGCAGAGATGACTTTAAACTTCTTGGCAGGGCTGGAGCCCTTGACATGTCAATGCATCAACTCTTGTTTCGATTCAGGATCATAATAATGAACCCATGTTTCATTTCCAGTCGGTTGATATTAATTCTGGTTTATCTCCACAAAACATCAAGGATTGTTGACACATCTCTACCGTACCCTACACATTTGGAATAGCGAAAACATTCGGGAAACTCATCTTATTATTGTCTTGTCATCATTATCATTCCAAGGTGTGACTACCTTATGTAGAGTTCTGAAAACCTGTAACCGACTAGGTGTGGTTACAAAATCGACAATAGTTTTTCTGTCGTTGGGGGACCTACGACCTATTGAACTCGGTGTCACTACAGTGGAGAAATAATTACTTCAGGGTTCCTTGAGAAATTAAGGTCATAAACTTCAACTGAACACGGTTTATTCACAAACATCCCATTGACAAGATTAACAGCAAATTCAAGATAAGAGTAAATACATTTAACTAACGCTGACGTAATTCGAGGAAATAATTTTGGGGATAACGGCAATCGACTGATAAATTGGGAATGTAGTCGTTTTTAATGTAGATTAACAAGGTTAATGTTGCTAAGTTTGTGCCCATGAATATAAACAAAGTAACTAAGACACGTAAATACAAACAAAATATCAAAATGTTTACAGATACCCAACTATTTATTTGGGTAATTAAGGTGACATATCTTCCCAAAGAAACTAACTCTACATTATACATGTCTAGCTCCTACTAGTAAATAAATGTTAAATATTTATTTATATGAAACTGTTTAACTCAAATCCATCGTTACAAACCGTGGTTACTGAAACTCCTAATAAAGTTGCTAATTACCGCTTCTTCAATCTTGCACCCTCCAGTACCAGACACTTGGTTTTTTCAACAACATTTGAAGTAATCACGCCAACTGGGCGATCTGGACGAGGATCATTATTCAATGATTCTCGACCACACTTAAACAATTTTGACCATTCGCATATAGTTGACTTGGAAGGACAATTATTCCCATACACAATCAACAGTTCTCCGAGAATAATTTTTTTCTTGTTCTGTAAGGAATTTTATAACAGCACGCTATTCGTTTTAATTCATTTTAAGAAATTAACAATGCGCGACAACACAAACTGACAATTAATGAAATTAATAATGTTGCAATTGTTCCGTAAATGGACATACAAGTATCCAAGGTACCAGATACACCTTAATTTATTCTGATATCCCGAACAACTTTTGGCCCAATGATTTCCCTTACCCAAGAAACTATACTCAACATTGATACTTTATTTTCTTCACCATTTATTTAAAACTGGAGTATTTACTTCAGATAATTGTCAACATTGTAACGTCTTAGGAGACCTTGATCACGTATTCTTTGGCTAACCTAACAAAGATGCCTCAACTAAGCTTGTTAAAAATATTGTAAATTGTAATGTTTATACTCCTTTTAATTCATTATATCTGTTGTCAGTTGAATCAAAAAAGATATGACAATATTGTTAATTTTTTAAAAGAAACTAAAATTTAAATTGTAGGTTAATTATGTAAGCACTGTGTCTTCCCTTATGTTAGTTCTCCCTGTCTACCGAGGTCTTCCCTTGTACTGTAAAAGTTATAACAATGTCCTGATCGTCCCCAGGATGAGAAATGTGTGTCCCTGTCTATCTACTTTTCGAATTTAGATTTAGTTTAGTTACTTACTTCATATAGTAACTGGCTGCATGGTCTACAATCCAGAGCCAAAAAAAAATAATCAAGGCATATGTGATTGAAAAAAACTTAAGGGCAAATTGAGTCAAAATTTAAAACTGACCAGTCCGAAAATAAAAAAGCGGCCCCTTGTATCTTCTTACAGTCACCAACTTATTAAAAATATTACCGCTATCTAACCCTTCGGACGCTTTAAATCATGAGTAGAAAACTACAGCATATTTCCACTTTACATAATATATTAAATTAATATTTATTTGTATGTATACTCCTGGACAAAATTAGCACACAATGTTATTAAATGACAAAAGTCAAAACTGCGAATTGATAAATGGAATGTATATTATACGAAAATAAACTAGAGCTCTCAAAAACAAGATTTAAAAAACTTCAATAACGTGTGATGCCTTAGACAAAAGCGAGAGGTCAGCTCGCATTCGTCTTGGCATAGTGCCAATAAAATTTTAGATGCTTTCTTGCGGATTGTTCTCTCCCCATGCAGTAACAATGGCTTCTGCAAACTCTGAGGTTCCTAGGAGTAGGTATACGGCATCTAACTAATCGTTTGAATACATCTCAAAAGTGCTCTATAAGGTTTACATCTGGGCACCTGGGAGGCCAATTCATAACCACGAAGTTGCAGCTAGGATACCTTTCTCCTCGTCTTCTCCAGATTTGCTCAAGTCTATCAGGATCCAGATCAGGACTCTTTATGTGTACTCTTGTTTCATCTGTAAACAAAGTTCGTTTCCAATCATTTACAGCCCAATTGATATGATCCTTTGAAAATCTCATCCTGACAACTCTGTGTTCTCTGGTAAGTAGCGATGCAATGGCTGATTTCCTACTATGCAATTGTGCTTCATTCAACCTCTGGACTGTTCGAGAAGAAATTGGTACGTTTCGAACTACCTCGAGTTCATTTTTCAGCTCCAAACTTGTAGTGGTTCTATTTCTTAGATAAAGTCGTCTGAGAAAACCTTCATCTCCTTCGTTAGTTGATATTTTTCGCCCCTGATCTAGTCTTCGAAAATAAGATCCTGAGATGCCTAACAATCCAACTTATTGATGAATTGCCAATTTTCATCTAGTATTGTTGACGCTCGCACTGCTTCCTGTAGGGTTAATTTTCTTGGTCGATTAAGTTCAAAAGCACCTATGAACGATTTCGAATAATTAAGTAAAGTGGAGTATTGAACTAACAGATAAATCAAATTGATTCACGTTACGTAATATCAGTTACGATGCAATTATTGTTTTAAATCACTTATCTGCGCAATGTGGCTGACAACTTACAAATATTAACATTAATTTAAAAAATCTTAAACACTTTTTATTACTTGTCTAATTTACAACTAGTTTCATCCTATTCGGACATTTTCAAGTAAACTAAATTATACACAAATATTACTTTCATTTATATATAAACTAAACTGAATAGAAGGATGGGTCACTTTATGGTTGATCATATAATTCAAATTTGTAGAGATATGTGTTTAAATGTAGGGGTTTCTCAAGATAGTGAATTATATTATGGTGTGATTTTTATTAACAGCATTAAGTTATCTGAACAAGTTTAATAACGGAGAATTATTTAAATCCATTTGGTCGTTTAATATTTTGTAATCTTTATTCCTATTTAATTTATTTATTTTTAGCGCTTCTAATAGATTAAATTTTTTACTTTTCCCACAAATATGTAATATTTTAGGTTGATGGTCGTCAGTTATTGTATAACCAGAATCTGTTAGTTGTTTATAAAAGTTGGAATGTTGTTTTTTGTGTGTGAATATGTTCTCTATATCTTATCCCGAACGATCTACTTGTTTGACCTACATATGAGGCGTTACATTCTGGGTAATCTTATCGATATACACCTACATTTTTAGAGATATCAGTTTTTTGTTTTGCATTGAAAAAGATATCTGCCTATATTTTTGTTAGAACTAAATGATGTTTTAATATTAAATTTGGAAAAAGTGTTGCTAATTGAATAAGAGAGTTGACCTGATTATGGTAATGAAATGTATGTTTAAACTTTTTTCTCGTTAATACTAGGGTAAAAGTTCTTTTAAGAGGGACTTATTTTGTTTTTTGTAGATTAAGATTATTGATTGTATAACAAATATATTGAAAATTAGACAAGCAATAAAAAGTGTTTATAATCTTTTAAATCAAAATGGATTTTCACAAAATAACTTCATCTTCAATTATTTGAATTACATTAATGATGCCACAAAGGTTCAATGCCTTCTAAAAAAGTTACTTGGGGATTTAAGGTATTGAGAATTTAAAAAACACAGTGGTGCATTAATTTTATACAGGAGTGTATATTCAATTTAGTGTTTACATAATAATATGTTCGAATTTTAACTTTGGTTCTAACATTCTGTCCTGCATTTCATCAGTTCAATATTCTTAAACTAAATTCCGCACCTCGCTATCACAGTTATCGGCTAAAATTTTTAATATAACCAATCATATTAAATCGGTGCCAAGAAAGATACCAGAATGTTTAAATTCAACCGAGGATATGTTTTTTTAAAGGGAATCTTGGGTACATACTTTTCAAATCATGTTAGACGTATTAATGATATACAGGGTGTTCCAACCAAAAGTAGGCACCCTGAATAACTTTGGAGATAAAAAATTTTGAAAAATTGTTGAAACACGTCGATCTTATTTCTAAGGGGGACATATTTTAATGTAATACTTGTATACCTATCATCATCCTCTACACTACACGGCCACCCCCTCAAGAAATTTCAAATGGCAAAGGGGGTCGAGTGATACATCTTTTGAAGGGTCTTTTCAATTCTCTACATAACTGTGTATTTTTTTAAAACTTTTATCAATTCGTTCCTGAGAAATAATTGTTTCATTATTTTAGGTTGGAAATAAAAATAAAAGAAGCAGTTTAAATTATCGTATGTATTGTTCAAAATAACCCCCACCGACTTCCATACAGTAGCATAATCTGTCTTGAAATTCTGTACGAATTTTTTTCTGAACAGATCTGAAGTCAATAAACGGCATTCTTGAACAATTCTTTCACGTATCTCTTCCAGAGATGCGGGTTTTGTTGCAAATATCTTCGATTTCAAATGTCCCCACAGAAAGAAATCCAAGGGGGTTAAATCGGGTGACCTAGCGGGCCACTCCTTAGGACCTCTTCTTTCAATCCATCGCTCAGGAAACCGATTATCCAAAAAATTGACGGACACCTATAGCATAATGTGGGAGTGCCCCATCCTGTTGAAAAGACAATACCTACAATTGCCTGTTTACCTCCCATTTAACTGATATGTCGATTCATCAAGAAAAACACGTATTGTACAGTAGATTGGCATTACCGTTTAATTGTTCACTAAAAATCTCACAGAATTCAAGCCGACGATTGGGATCATCTTCGTTTAATTCGTGTACCAATTTAAATTTATATGGATGAAATTTGTGGGCCTTTACAATTCGATGAACGCTACTTTCCTAATTGATTAAGTATTATCCATCTGCAAATGACCCAGAACTGCCACTTCGACTGCTTCATTCCTAATCTGTCGCTGAGGTTCATGCTTTTTGTTTCCTGTAGAACCTGTTTCCATACATTTTGTCAATAATTGTAAAACATACTGAGAATCAACCCTTCTATCTGAGTGATTTCAATTGAATATGCACTCCGTAGCTGTAGCACAATTATCGTTTTTAAAATAAATGCTGACAATTTCTCTCCTGAAGGGTATAAGCCATTTTGAGAACTCACTCTGGTAAAATGTATCTCGATTTAAAATTGGTTGTGAACAAATTAATGTTCAAGGACTATCAAATACTTATGAGTCTTTTATTATTCTAAAACTAAACGGACAAGGAAAGTGTTTTTTTGTCGAAAAAATTCGTGTTGATTTGAGAGCACTAAAAACTGTAGTTTTTTTATAATAGTCCAATACCCCGTGCCGTGTGTTTTAGATTTTTTAAACGATTTCGATTGTGTGTAATCATCAAAAATAAAATTATTTTCTTTAAGAACGAATCGATAAAAGTTTAAAAAAATACACAGTTATGTAGGGAAATTGAAAGACCTTTTTAAAAGATGTATCACCCGACCCCCTTGCCATTTGAATTTTTTGAGGGGATGGCCATGTAGGGTAGAGGGATGATAGGTATACAAATATTACATTAAAATATGTCCCCTTGGAAACAAGGTCGACGTGTTTCACCAATTTTTCAAAAAAATTTTATCCAAAGTTATTCAGGGTGCCTACTTTTGATTGGGACACCCCGTATAGTAGAATATCTTCACAAAAAGAACTGTACTTTGGACAAATTATTATAAATGTTTTAATAAATACATGCATACAATTTTTTTTGTTTTACTTTTGTTCGAAATTCTCCCAATTCTCGTTATTCTGGAATATTTTTAATGGTAAACTGTAACTGATGCATTATGTTAATCAGCTGTATGCAATCAAGTAATAATTTTTACATAATATATAGATATATTGGTTTCTAAAGATTTACAGGTGGTCATAAAATACCTCTCTATACGCTATTTTATATACCCTTTATTCGATATATATGGCATTACTTTGCACTAAAATAGTTAGCACCCTTTGTGTTTTAAAAGGAAAACACACCCATTACTTTTAGGATTCTTCAAAATTAACGATCGCTTAAGATTATATAACCACATATTGGATAAATATGCTTCGGTAAAGGAAATACGCTGTTACTATACTAATACTATATTTGTAAATATACTTCAGATCATCGGGAAATATGTATTTTTATAACATGTTTCCTTTTACGCCGGATTTATACCGGATCCTTTTCATAACCCGGATTATAATAAGTTTACATAGAGAGATCTTGGATGGCATGTATGTATCTACATTTAACTCGAAGCAATAGGTTTTCTATTTAGATTTTTCCTAGATCCTATATTCGCATACCTGTGCTGTACTTTTGCATTATTTTCTTTCGTAGATGTAAAATACGCTCATGTAAAATTTTCATTCGTTTTATATTTTATGATGTACGCCATTTAGTTTAAATTAAAAAAGGGGATTTTATATGAATGTTGTAGTTTTTTCTTGCCATTAAGCCATAGGGCTCTAAATTGTTTTAGTTTTATTCGTTTATGAAATATGTGCTCTAATTTATAATTTTTTGTTACAGAGAGGAAGTGACGAATTATTATCACAATCAAACGTATCAGTCATGGCTCCCTCAGCACCACATGCAGATAACAATAACCAAGAAAATGCCAAGAAGGTAAGTTTTAAGATTATTCCTTATCAGCCTAGATCATAATTCATTCACAAACATCTAAAATAATTTTTTTTGTATAGAATAACAATTTTTGTACAAAAATGTGCTCCTTCAAATAGCACTATCAAAAATGGGGGTTGCCATTTAAAAAAAGTGTCAATAATAGTGATAATAATAATAATAATATTTATTTACCATCAGTTATGAACACAAAAAATTATGAAAATAATAAGGAATAAGGATAAATAAGTAAAGTGTGACGTCATAATTTTGACAAAAATGTTTCAGAAACATTGAAAAAATCGATCATTTGATTATCGTTTTCACAATAATGGATCACAGAATATTCGATTGTCGAATAATCGCTTATCGAAAAATTGGTAATAAAACAATCGATAATCGGCAGAGTTAATACATTGTTGATCAATCTATTTATAAGACGCATTCAAACTTGTTATCAGTCAGATTGCTCTATTGTATATCTGTTTTTACTAGTAAATCGTAAAATGTTAGCAACAGTGATCTTCAAGTCTCCGGTACCGTATGGTAATACGTTTTGTGGTGCCAGTTTGCGATCGTGTATTTTGCTATGTTGTTCTGTGCATGTTATTTTGGTCGTTGGATTTTGAGTTGAATATTATTCTTTATGCTAATATAAGGACTAAATAATTAAAGCTGGAAAAAATAATCGATTAATGGATGAAATATTCGATAATTAATTGGTCATTTCGTAACTGTTTTCACAATAATCGATTAATCGTATAAATCAATAATCGAAAAATCAATATTCGATTACCAATGTTCGATAATCGAATAATCGGTCATCGAAAAATCGTAAATCGAATAATCGATCATCGAATAACATATAATCAATTGTAATAGATTTATCGGAAATAATCAATTATTTTTAAAAATTTTAGATTATTAACATTCATAATAGTCCAAACTTACCACCAGGCATATAGTATCAATTTTAAGAATGGAAAATTCTGAAAAATACAGCTTTAATGAGGACAGTTAAAACACTTCAGGTGGTTGTTCTCGCGTCATAGTCAATCATAGTGCCTTTGTATATGTGTGACTTTAAAAAAACAATGAGGAGCCAGTATCAGTCAATGAATTAATGGAAAATATGCAGGGTTTTCTACCGGAGTGATACTGTTTCTAAACCATTCTTCTAATTTCATTTGCAAGTGAGGAGTACTGTAAGAATAGGTACATTTTTTTACAAAGAGGAAAGGTTAAATATGATAACTTACGGCAAAACTTTTGAAAATATGTTAGGAAAAAGAATTGCTTGTCCGCAGTTTTACTGAGATTTGTAGCCATCACAATTTTATACAAATAAGAGAAGACAATGACATTCTAGATCAAGAGGATGAAGAGTGCTGAATGAATGTGAATTTATATTTACAACAACTGTATTTTAAGACAACATTTTAAACAGTATCGATCTGAAATAAATCATAATTTCAATTTATATTCTTCAGTGTAAGTACTTTAGGTAACTCCCTCGATTTCCGGACTTTATTTCGAAGCTAGCAAAAAATTTGAACACGGAATTATAGTTTTTTCCCAGAGATTCGAATATGGAAATTGAAAATCAACTAAAATGAATGTGATCGAAACACTAATATTTTCCAAAAAATAGCGAGACAAAATGACCAATTTAATATCAAGCTAAAGCACACTTTGAACTATATATCTCAAAAACTATTTAAGATAAGCATATCTTAAACAGTTACCTACATAGTACACTGTATCCATGAATTATAATAAATTATTGTGATATATTGTTTGCTGTTCCCATAAACATGTCAAACCATAGATTCTTTGATCGAAAGTGCTGGTAACACTTACTCACTACTTTATTAATTAATTAATAATTAACAGTAATAATAACGTAATGAATGACAACTATAATCTAAATTAAACACTTATTAATTCGCTACATTAATCTCTAACTTATTTCTTCTTTATTCGCGCAATTCAAAGTCAATACTGAGGACTTCGATCCGCGCAGCGTGCGCCTAATATATCTCCATATGCAGAACTTTCTTTAATATTCCTGACCCTTCTCGAATAATAAGATCATTCTTTATAAGTTCAGATTGTCCTGGCTATTTAATTTAAGTTCTAGGCCATCTCTGAGCGCATTTTGGAATTATTAAAGTATAAAGCAGTAACACTACCCTCTCCTTAAGCCGGAGCGTACCTGTCAGGCAGGTCGTTGTTTCCTGCATACTTCGCTAGTTTCTATTTGCGCAATCTTGATTTTGTAATTATTACGGTGTAAAGGCGTAATAATATATAGTTTTTTTTATGCTTATTTTGCCCCGATTCCAAATAAATTTTTGGATTTTTTTGTAGGAATTAGTTCCACGTTGAAGTAATTTTTTTTGGGCCTATTATAGGTTACCACTAAGTATTCCCATTCACCAGCATCTGAATGCAATTTGTACTAGTTTTATCATTATTAAGTACCAAACTTAATCGTAGTTGCTCGATGCGAGTATGATTTTGAAAAGTGAAAGAATATTCAAAGCTAGCAGAACGTTTTGATTATGTTTACACTTTATAAAGCTTAATTTATATAGCTCATTAAATGCGAAGCAGCAACAGCAACAAATAAAATTTAGTAGAATTATTTAAAATTACCCGTCGCTTAAGAAGGCCACATTTACCTGTCTCATCTCGAACAATGGACAAAGTTTCAATACAAAAACCAGGCATAATGTGTCCCTATTATGAACCCAGCTACTGCAATTATGTTGTATAGAAACAAATGGCGACTTCTACAAACTGCTATAAATAAAGACTCCAGATATTAATTATCGCATATAAAGAGGAATGCAATGTAACGTCTACATTTTTACTCCCTTCCCTCTTTCACTCCATTGCTGTACGGTGGTTTTCTATTTGCAAGAAAGTTGAGGCTATTGTCTATTGTGTTTTATTATATAGAGATTTTATCTTAAAAACTCGTCCTGTTCGCGTGGAGTTCAGATAACTCCGTTAGTTTGTTATTAAATGAAATCTGAAAAGTTTATCCTGGGGCCTTTGTTGATTTTTAGATTCCCTTGACGGGTAGAACAATGAATAGTTGTACAACGGACCGATGCGCGATGTAATGGAAAACAATACCTCCTCCTTTTCAAATATAAAAATTGATTTTTTTTTAATTACGTGTACATAATTAAAAATAATATTACAGTGAGAGTGGGACTGTCCATAAGATGCTTTTTATAAACCAACGTTCATTGTGGCATATAGCCGGAAAAGTAGTTGTTTAAGAAGAAGTATGTATGTACAGACTGAAGTGAACATTACGTTATAGAACTCCAGAAGTCGAAGAAGAAATTCAGGTTAAAGTTGCTGCAAATTCAAGTATCAACACAGGACGAATTGCTTTGGAGAAAGGAATTTATACAATATCAGTATAGATGGTGTTGCTTGAACAACTTCTTTACCGCTATCACTACAACGAGTTCAAGCTCTGAATCCTAAGGACTTCCCACGGAAGATGACGTATGTTATTGATTGTTTATTATCGAGATCCTAATTTTCTCAATAAGATACCTTTTAGACCCCATCCGCATGGCAAGTATCGAGGATGGAACGGAAAGCCTTCTCGTTATTTGATTGGATACATACAAATTCCGTTTTAATCAAGGTCATTCCGGAAAAAGTTGTAACCAGTGAATAACGAAAAGGCTTTCCGTTCCGTCCACGATACTTGCCATGCGAATGCGTCTTTACTAAGACTGGCCAAGCGATGGTAGATTCAGGGTCGAGCGCAATACCAATGCCATCGCGCGCTTGTTTACGATGACGATGACACGACACACTTCAGTTGTTATCTGTCGTCGTCATAGAGTACTAATAAATAATAAATAATGTTGAGTGTAAGAGTAGAAAACGACCGTACGCTGATAAAGTGAATAATGTATCGGTGAATTTCCAGATTTATTCTATGATGGATGTAAAATAATTTGTAAGTTTGTAATCAAGACTTAATGTGCTGGAATAATACGGCTGCAAAATTCATGTCAATAGTAACCGGTATAAAAATAAAATGGCGTGTCTTCTTTGGAACCTCAGTTTATGTTTGATTTACTGTTAATGCTGATTGCCTGTGATGTCCCCTGCGCATATTGAATCAACCAGCATTTCGGGAGTTCTGGATAAATACAATCCCCAGGTGAATTTACCAAGTCGTTCATTATTACGTAGTTATATACCAAGTGTTCGTGAAAACATTGTAAATAGGATTAAATGTGCATTAAAAAATGCACGGCTGTGGTTATGTATTGACGAGACGACAAATTGTAAAAAAATCTATTTTAAATGTTATAGTACGTGTACTCGACCCTGTTAAACCAACATTTCCACTTTTACTAGCTAGCAAAAGACTAACTGTAGTACTGGCGAAACAATTACGCGGGTGGTGTTGGACTTTCGAAAAATTTTAACTGTCAACAAGTCAAGTGTTATGTTTGACCGACGGTGCTGCGACGTTTGGTGGTCGTTTTCTTCAAACAAACGATTGTAGGTTTCTACATGTACGTGTAAAGTGCATGCGTTTCATCTTGTAGCAGAAACGATTCGAAAGTGTTTTCCAGAGGTAGAGCATTAATAGCAAATACAAAAAAAGTTTCTCAAATCTTTGCTTCAGGGTGAAATAGCCTGGTTGGAACCACCAGAGCCGATTCTTACACGTTGGGGAACGCGGTTGAAGGCAGTTTTTTATGAGTGAATATTTTCAACAAATAAAAGCTGACTACAGTTCAACCCTACGAGCTGCAGTATTAAGGAAAGCCAGACAAGCTTAAGATGTTTCCCTTGAAACAGATTTAAAAACTATTTATAACAATTATAGAGGACTACACGACGCAATAGAAAAATTGCAAATACTTCGTTGTGTTAGGGAATCGCCAGGACGACGTAAATACACAGCTACAGACTATAAAAGACGCAAATAAGCCCGTTATTGAAAAATTCGAGAGTGTCTTACGGAAAGATCCTGATTTTACCAAATTAAGACAAATAGGCATACAGCTGTTAAATTCAAGAGTTTTACTTAGCCTGTATTACTTCTCGAACGGTCTTTTTCAAAATACAAACATATTTTTTTAGCGACAGTACTGAACAACGAATATACAATACGTGTTTTAAGTTATAAAGACTAAACTTACAATGGAATACAAAAAAAGTTGCAGATAGTATAAAAACAACATCACAATGTATAAAATATTTTTGTTTTTATTATTGTACTTATTCAAGTATTATGAATATGCATACCCAGTATGTCTTGTGATTAATGGCCTTGGCCAGGCTTAGTCATTACTATTCAAACAGGTTTCACCTGCGAGAAGTCCATACATTTTCACAATAATCATATGAAGTGTTACTTCAGTCACGGAACCAAGAAAAATTCTCCGTCAATGTTTGGGCAGGCATTTGTACTACCACGCATACTAAATGGTATATCCTACTTAAGCCTTCCTACAAAATGACGAACGATGTGCTTCGTAAAACTAGACGACAAATGGGCAGCACCACTAGTTCGTAATCACTTGACCGCAACATACCCTAACTGATCGGAGAACCTACAGCCTGACCTCCTCGCTCCTCTGATTTAAATCCTCTCGTTTTTTTCATCGGAATATATGAAATTTTAGGTTTGTGCAATAGCAAATTTAGGGAATTTGAGCACACAGTATATTTATTAGTACATTTCCAGAACAAAGAAAAAACGGAACAAACCATATTTTTTGTTAAGCCATATTTTTTGTTTAGATATTTTTATTTACAACAAATATTCGAATAATTTAAGTTATTACAATAAATCACGGAATTTTTATATCAAAAATGAACCATATTATGATATCCATGTTCCAATTATTAATTTTGCATTTCAAAAAAATTTGAAATAAGTCGCCATATTTAAGGGTAATGTCAAAAATTTTGATTTATTATACAGGGTGGGGCAATAGTGCGTCGGACCTCGAAATCTCGAGTTCTACGATAGCTAAAAGTTTTTAAAAATTCTAGTAAATTAAAAAAGTCTATAACTGGAAATTATTTTCGAACATACAGGGCGAGCCAAGACGAAATTACAGGACCAAGTGCCTTTTTTTTTAAATGGAATGCTATGTATATCGGTACAGTTTTTGAAGCCTCTTTCTAGGCTCTATTCATTCCTATATTATTATCTCCCAACCACTTTGATGTAATGAATTTTTGTGTTGAAATAATGCCATCTGCAGATGGATATTAAAAAAATCACCACAGTCACAATTATGGGTTTTAAGAAAAACTTATGTGAATACCAGTTACGAGACATCTAATTAATATTTTTGAATCATTTTCATTTCCCAAAAATTTACAGGGTGGCCAAAAATTAGTATTCAATTAAGAAACTTTTTAAATTGAATTTTCTCAATTTTCTTATAAAACCCTTTTTTTTTTTTAAAGGGGGGGGGAAAAAAAAAAAAAACCAATTTTTTTGGGAAAGTCCCTCCCGGGGCCAAATTGCAACCTTTTCGGTTTATTGAGCAATAATTACAACATTCAAAAATAAACTTAAAAAAAAGAAGTTTCTTCAAATAACTCAGTAGAAAGAATTATAATAATTGTTCCACATGTTGGCCTCTATTGGCAAGTAAACAATTTCTGTCTGACTCGCCCAAAACAAAAGTCATGTCTACAAGTTCCGCTATATTAAAATTCATATTGTAAAATTCCAAATATTTTAAATTCAATACAAATTGTAACTAACGACCGATAAGTGTGATAAATGCTCCTTTGACATAACAATTTATACCAAACTGAGGTTTTATTGCTTGTCGAATAACGAAAACAGCAAAAAAAATGTACAAAAAAACATTACAGTAAAGGACTGGTTAAATACTATTTACTCATTTCAATGGAAATGGTCCCACTAAATGGCCTCATTTCAAAATTGCATAAAGACGTGTGTCAATCAAAATGGGCAACACGTCGAACATCTATTATACATTTTTCTAATGAATTATTTGAGGTAACCTCTTTTTTTAAGTTTATTCTTGAATTTGACACTTATTTATTTATAAAACGAAAATGGTTGCAATTAGCCATAGGGAAGTACTTACAAAAAAATGTTCGTTTTTCATTTTTACATCACATCGTTGAAAAATATACAGGGTGTTCCATTTGAAAAAATTGAAAATTCAGGGGGGGGGGGGGGGGAGAGAGAGGAAAAAAAAGGGGGGGGGGGGGCGGGAAAAAAAAAAAGTTCTTAATTGAATACTAATTTTTGGCCACCCTGTACATTTTTATGAAATGAAAATGAATCAAAAATATTAATTAGATGTCTCGTAACTGGTATTCACATAAGTTTTTCTTAAAACCCATAATTGTGACTGTGGTGATTTTTTTAATATCCATTTGCAGATGGCATTATTTCAACAAAAAAATTCATTACATCAAAGTGGTTGGGAGATAGCCAATAATAATATAGGAATGAATAGAGCCTAGAAAGAGGCTTCAAAAAAATGTACTGATATACATAGCATTCCATTTAAAAAAAAAGGCACTTGGTCCTGTAATTTCGTCTTGGCTCGCCCTGTATGTTCGAAAATAATTTTCAGTTATAGACTTTTTATCTAGTTTACTTGCAATTTTTTAAAAAATGTCTAGCTATTGTAGAACTCGAGATATCGAGGTCCAACGCACTATTGCCCCACCCTGTATAGAAAGTTTCATGCATAATCAAAATATGATGGGTGTTCTATTTAAAAATTCAAAATTGATAACACTTTTGGTGAAACCGGAAGTGGTATTGATAATATATGTTGGTAAAAATAAGGCCATTTGCGTTTCATATGTGAGTTTTAAATTTGAAAATTTTATTCCAATTTTTAAAAAAATGGCAGGCTGATACATGAAATCGTTGACACCCGGTATATTTAGTAGTACTCTTTCTTTTACGACTGTTGTTTATAATTTTCACATCTATATTTTAAGACAAGCAAAAAAAGATTATTCCAATCGAAAAATTTCATAACTAACCTATTCCTTTTTGAATATTTTTTGTACTATGATGTAAAAGTTTAGTTCAATTGTAAGAAAAGATGCAATAGTATGAGGCGAATATGTCATATTCAATTGGTATAATCCAGTTAGATTTTCCGCAAGTTTTTAGAACTAAAGGAAGCACATAATAGAACGTTCAAAATCCCATTAACCAAAGTAGTGAATTTGCCCTTTTCCGGCCATTGGGAATGGGCCGTTATATCATCTAATCTGCTTCGGTGGTTGGGGAACGGCCGTTAAGCGTCATTGTTTGGCACTGAGTCGTGATCAATTTGCTTGTTTGTCTCTGTTGTAGAACTAAAACAGCACATTGTAGCATCGACAGAATGGCGAACCTAGAGGGTTTAATTTACTACCTAGATTCACACAATTGGCCCTCGCATACATATCGTCGCTGCAATCACGAAACGACGTATCTCATATTTCGCAATTTTACAGAATAGCCGATTTAAATTTGTGTAGTTGTTACGAAACTTATTGCAAAAAAACAAAAAACTGTTTAGGCGTTATTATGTTTCTCTCGTAAGTATTGATGTGTCAGGTGTACTGATAAGCTGTCATACCTTTTGTATGTATTAGAAATATTGCAAAAATATTTATGCTAAATGAGATACGTCCATTCGTGATTGTAAATATGACTAACCCAATGGGGAAGCAGGAGATACGTCACCGTTATGTTAATATCAACTATGGGTATTTTAATATTTATCAAAGCACGTAACATTCAAGAAAATTAAAAACCCCAATATTTCTGTCCCGATCTATGATTTTTTGAGATTTTCTTCCACCTCGCTTATCTCTTTCAACAGTACCATATTTAGTAATTTTTGTCTTTGCCGTTCGTACAATACGTTCAGAGATTCCTAATGTATGTAAAAATAGTGTTTTACATACTTGATATTTAGTACTATCTTTCGATAAAAAATACTGAATAGTTTTTCGTCTACGAGACTCGGCATTTGTCGTCTCTTCCTGAGTATGGTTAACTATAAACTCTCTTTGGGAGTGCAAGTCTGCAAGAGAATTAAACATCTTAAATATTTCCCTTCGATCATTGTCCGTAAATATAAAACACTGCCGTTTACCAAACTTTTTACATTGTTCGGTGTTACAACTCGGTTTTAACACTCTTGCAGGAACAGGAATATTTTTTGAAACGCTTACGTACTCTTGTCCTAAGTTTCTTAACTTTTTTGCCAATTTTTATTTATTATATTTCTTTTGCTTACAATGGTTATCTTCTTCTTGCCCTCCTTCAACTAGAAATTGCTCTGGATGTTCAATGTTAGCTACAGGAGGTACTATCTTGTGATGCTGATTTGTGTGAACTGGTCTGATTGTAGTTTTACGTTTAGTTGCTGTCGTTTTCTACCATGATTTTCGCAAGAGGTGATATTTTCAAAATGTTGAAAACATAAAAGCACTAGGCAGTGATGGCACGAACTGAACACTTCATTGTTACACTTATATGAGGAAAACTCTCCAGTATTGGCAAGAATTACCAGGATTAGTTTATTCTAAGGAGTTTATAAAATACCCCTTGATATCAAGAACTAAGAAACTTTTAGAGTTAAACAGGATAAACCTGAAAACTCTAACAGTCCTATATACTGGGCACTGCCGACTAAACTATCATCTTCATAAACTCGGCCTAGCGGAAAACGCTGAGTGCCGTCTGTGCTTGGAGGATGATGAGAAGGCAGACCACATCCTATGCACCTGTCCTGCTGTGGAGAGGATCCGATTCTCAATATTTGGCAAAGGGCAACTGCTGCCAGAGGATCTGGGCACATTCTCACCCAATAAAGTTATCAGTTTCATTAACAGACTGAGCTTATTGGGTGAAATATCATTAGGAGTGAGCCACAATAGGCCTGCTAATAGCCGCAGTGGAGGGTCCACAAGGACCCGCTCATAATAACCTAACCTAACCTAACCTAACCTATATACTTCACAGTGTGCAACGTTGGGTGGATCATCTGAATCGGAAAATGGGATGGGAGAACAATTGAAGGTGACTGTGACTGATTTCTTTTCAAATATATTAATGGTTCGTCGTTCGAGCTGTCAAATTCGATAGCATTACGTATTTTATCACTTGCTGAATGTCCTGTTATATTTGCTTTAGGAACAGTAGAAACATCTTTGCTTATATTATGTGAAATGCCTTTCATATGTTTTACTCGAGCATCATCTAAATTAATAGAGCTGCTGCTGATATTATTTTCTGCATCCGTAACGCCGATAACCTGTCCTGTATACCATTTCTTTGCACAATACAAGTTTGGGCAAGCAACATGAGATACGCCCGTACAGGTTACGGAAATATCACAACCACGAAGAGACGTAACTCAAGTTACGACAATTGCTTCTACAATTCATTTTCAAGATACGTCACCACTATTATTGAATCAAACTCAGTATGTGTACAATATTTCCGTATGAGGTTCCGTGGGATGAAAACGCACCAGCATTAGTACATAATAAATGTATTATCTCAAAGTATGTGTTTTTTGAGTTACGTCACTTCGTGTTTGTAGCGACGATATGTATAATTAGAACAAAATATTTGCGACCTTTTTTTTAAACAAATTAAATAATCAAATTTGATCATTGTTTCCAAAGTAATAAAATATTGTCGGCCAGTTTTTTAGGTACATTTCTGGTATTGGCATTATAGATAGACATTATCAGACAACAGATTGCGGGATTTGACATCTTTTTTTAGTTTGTCATATTACAAATTAACTTATCTTTCTTGAGAATTTAAATAGACCAATAACAAAAAATTTTCAACGTAACCCAGAATTCTTAATAAATAAAAGAAAATAACCAAGAGGGGTTAAGAATAGCAATTAATTAATTTATCGTTAAAATCAAACATACACTGCTGGATAGAAAAGCGGATATTATTAAAAATTAGTTTGGGTTAAGTTAGGTTAAAAATAATTTAAGGCTGGTAAAATATAACGTTTTATTAGTATATTAGTTCACAAAATTGAAACTAAAAAACTTGATGGTGCAGCATTAACGAAAAAAATGGTATTGATAACATGATTGCGGATATTTTTTTCTTTACGGATTAATTACAGTTTTAACTAGCACTAACCATTTCCACACAATAAAAATCATTTGAATTGAAAACAATATATAGTAGCACATTTAAAACTATACAGAAGTTAAATTTTGTTTAGAAAAGGAGTATGTGTTGCTTCTCTCAAAGATCACACTGCTTCCAACTCCGTTGCCAACTTGCCTTGACACCTAGTAAAAATATAGGCAATTTACACGAGAGATATATGTACGTCATAAAAAATAACTACAATATGGTGTTATTAGACTGTGGTTGATTTGTTAGTGACTGTTCTGATATAAATATATAATTGTGTTTTATAGTACCGCTTATTGTAGTTGTACAGATATTTTAAAATGACTGATCAAGGTTTTTCAAAGGGCCAATCTGATAATTTGCCTAAAGTGGATATGTTTATGGTGTTTATGGTTTTATACAAAATAGTGAAAGTTTTTCCCTTGGAGAGGTCCGCGGAGTCAAGGCAGAGAAGTATGTATTTTTTTAGCTTTTAGTAATAATTTATAAACATAAAATAGTTATGACTTGATCACGGAATAAAAAGAAATAACTACAAAATGCTTAGTCGCAACTAAGCATTTTTAGCAAACTTAGTCTTATGTTGTAAAGAATTTAGGGTAATTCTTTACAACAGCCACTTCTATATTTTCGTGTTTTTTTTTTTGTACACACGCGTAAAGTGTCTCTATAGAAGACATTTGCTGCAAAGGAAATGTTGCGCAAATGTATAATTACTTATCGTAGGTATTTTCGTACTATGTTTTGGGGCAAGGGAAATAAGTGATTGTGCCGTGTTATCATTCACATAATAGATAAATGTAAGATTTGAATAGAATAAATTAAAGGACAAGGGAAAGGTATTTGCAATATACTATATATACTAGAGGTAAACATTTTACTCCTCGCAGACAGTAGTGTTATTGAACTTTTATATAATTGTTGCACATTTTGTGTTTGTCTTATAAACTTCATTCTTACAATACCTAATGTATTGACTACATATTTAATTTTCTCCCGATGGTGCCGACTGTATTGGCGAAACGCGTGGCAGTATATTTTATAGTATAAACTAAGATTCATTCTTACAATACCTAATATATTGATCACATATTTTATTTTCAATTTTTTTTCATCTCCCGATGATGCCAACTGCGTAGGCGAAATTTGTAGTAGTATATTTTACAGCATTTTGGTGTCTACAGAAAATTACTCAATTTTAGTAGCACATTGAAAATTGCAACCCTCTATAGATTCATATTTTTAAATAAAATGTCCTATAACTTTTTTTATTTACTATTTGATTTTTTTCAAAAACAATGGATTTCTTCCTCTAGCTAACACTAACTTATAGCCCAAATTTCAATTCGAACGGACTTTTCTTTCTTTAGTAAAATTCAAAATTTTTCCCGATTTCATTAGCCAAGCGCACAATTATTGGAAAGATGATGTCATTTAGGCATTTAGAGTGCCATTCGTCCTCCTAGCGTTCTGGTAGTCCACACCGGCACCGTTTTACCTCGGTACGGGTGTACCTCTTGAACATGCCTTAAATATCTTGGGGTATTCTAGCTCTCTTCTAGAATATAAGCTGAATTTGGAATATCACTGAAAAGTACGGTATGCCATTCGGCTGCCCAATTTTGATGATTTCTTGCCCATTCAATGTCTTGTGCGTTTATGGCCTTGTCAAAGAGGAAGACCCCGCATCGGTCTTTTGTTTATGAATCAAGTTTCCGCCAATCGTTTCCTAACTGTTCTGGTTAAAATCCTTACTCCAGTGGCAGCCTGAAGTTGCCCACGAAGATGGATGCTCTTACTTTTGTGGTTTTTGCGTGTGTACAATTGAATGAATAAAACGATCTTGCCGCTGATTTGTCACTTTTTTACAACTTTATCACCCCCTTTAGACACATCCACTTTCTCGATATCTCTGGACAACCGTTTTATGACACTTTGAACTACAGCAAATCAATTTGCCACATCAACTTTATATAGTTGTACAGACTTTGATTATACAGTGCCTTTTACACTCCAGTTGTACTAATAGTAAACTATTTAAGAGCCTGTGATTTTAAAACTACTGTCAATGCAAAAACTATATGTTTGGGTTGCCAAATAAATTCATAAAATAAACAAAATACACCGTTTCATACCAAAATTGATTTCACAATAATAGTTTCAATCAGTTTATATTTTAATATTTGTTATTTGTATCTATGATAGGGTCCTGTTCAAGGGCATGTATTACTGTTAAATATATACAAGAAATGAAAGTTTGGATCACGCAGGGATTAATAAATTCGTATCAAAAAGGTGATAAAATGAAAGAAAACCATAAAACTGTCGAATGATACATTATAAAAACAAAAATATGAAAACTATAGAAATCTAACAACAAAATTAATTCGCAGAACAAAATATATTAATATTATAAATCAAGAATCTGAAAGACACGCAAAGATTTGTGTAGTAACTGAGGAATCTACAAATGAGAATGAAACTCGAAATAAAATGGACAAAATCAAAGTTAATAATGGTACAACAACAGTAAATAGAATGAAAATATTTAGTTCATACATACCTCTTTCCTAGTAGGCAGAAGGTGACAGAGGATGTTCGATACAAATACACATAACTCTCGTTTTGACCGAAGTAAAATACTTCCTTTAACTCTATATTTCTGCGCACAATTTCAGAAAGCTAAACAATTGCATAGATAATTTGTAAAAAAATAGCTCATTAGTTTTCAAAACCACTAAAGCATGTAATAAATCTAGTACTTGTGCATAAAATGTGTCCAGAAACTGTGAAAAACTTGTTATAAGACCTATTCTAAGATCTGGATATCAAAATGTTATTAAAAATTACAGCCCAATTTACCTTAATAGTAATTTTGCCAAAATTACAGGGAAATGTATTAAGATTAGGTTATTGGAACATATTAATATGAGTTAATTTCCTCTCTCCAGTTTGAAATTAAAGAGGTAATGGCAACTGTTAAAGCAATATATGCATGGCCCATGAAATATATCATTCATTAAATACCAATGAGAATCTAATGATTTAATTAGTAATTTTTGACAAACAGGAAACAAGTTGTGTCCATTGACCAAAACTTTGGTAATGCGTGAACAATCCGGCGCCGGACGGCATGTATTGAAGTTGATATCAGAAACTTCCACACGCGGCTACAGCCGTTGATGAAACCATCCTGACAGGCCACAATAAAACTTGGTCTTCGACTTAAACCCTACTAACCTTATGTAATGTTCAGAGTAGTGAAAGACAAATTACTTGAACTAACGTTTATTCTTAACTAAACTACACATACCAAATGATGTCTCGATATCGAGGTGGATACAAAAAAATGGCTCACAAAAAACATATACAAATAATTGCAAGCGGCAATATTTAAATACATTACATTATTTCCCCCTTCAAAAAAAAACAACAACAAAAAAATACATCTTACAAAATCTGAAAATTATAAAATATAAAGAAAGTCATAATTAATCATAAAGTATAAAGAATATTATATTATAAAGACATAAAATGTGTTGGAGTATTTTACAGGTTGTTTTTATAAGTTCTGCTTTTTTTGTATTCGATTGACCTACACGCACTAAATGGTTATTTCTTATATTACAAAAAATTCCTGTTATATTTTATTTAATTACTTATATCTATTATTTACTTTTTTACATATCAATTAATATATAAACCCTTTACTTTATTTGCACTAACGAAAAATTTAAAACTAATTATATTCAAACCTTTCAGGTGCTTTTAATTGACTACGTCGGCGTAAGTCATATTTATTTTGTTCAATATTTATAGTGGGTGAACTATTTAAATCGTTTTCTGATCTAGGGGTAAAATGTTGACTTTGATCAGGCAAAATTTGATCTAAATGTTTTTTCCAAACAAAACCATCAACAGTTTTTACAATATAAACTAAATCTGATTTCTTTTCCAATACTATTGCATAAATCCATATTTTTTTTCTATTGTCCATTACCTTCACCTTGTCACCTATATGAAAAATTATGTTCCTATTACCCTTAAAATGTTTTACCTGTCTCTCTTGATTTTTATAAACGATATTATTTACTAAAGGATTAAATAAATCTAATTTTGAACGCAGTTGCCTACCCATCAACAGTTTAGCCGGGGTTTCATTAGTGGTAGTGTGAGGAGTATTTCTGTATTGAAAAAGTAATCTGTTTAAAACGGTTTCTATATTTTGCATATTACTTTTGTTGCGTTTTAAACAATTTTTTATTAACAACACAGTTTTCAGCTGCCCCGTTACTACGCGGGTGATAAGGGGGTATAGTTACATGATCAACTCCATTCCTTTTAAGAAAGTTCTCAAATTCTTCAGAAGTGAAAGGGGTTGCGTTGTCGGATACGATTTTAAGAGGGATTCCAAAACGCGCAAAAAGTTTCCCTTAGTTTACAAATTGTTGCAGCTGAGGTGGTGCTCATCATTTTAAAACATTCCACCCATTTACTATGAGCATCAATTACTACCAGAAAATAAGTATTTGAATAGGGACCCAAAAAATCTAAATGTAATCTTGACCAAGGTTTGTCAGGCCAAGTCCAAGGATGTAATTGGCTTTGACCTGGCAAATTTTTATATGTATTGCATGTTACACAATTTTTGGTAATATTTTCAATATCCTGATCTAGTTTAGGCCACCATATATATGCTCTAGCTAAAGATTTTATTTTTACAATTCCTAGATGATTACTATGTAAATCATTTAATATTTGTTTTCTAAATTTTGAGGGTATAATAACGCGATATCCCCACATTAAACAACCGTTTTCTATAGTTAGTTCATGTTTTCTGATAAAATATGGTTGTAAATCGAGTTCATGTTCACTTAATTTAATAGGCCAACCATTTAAGACATATTTTACTACTTTACTAATGATTCGATCTTTTCGATTTTCAATTTTCAATTTATTTACATCTAAAACAAAATTATCCAGTTGATCTATTAAATTTAAATATGATATTTCATTTTCTGGATTTTTACATTTTACGTTTCTTTTTTTTATTAGCCGTGATAATGCATCGGCCTCATTTTTTTCCGATCTTACATGTTTGATATCAAATTTGAAATTTGATAAAAATAAAGCCCATCTTTGTAGACGACTTGCTGCCATTACTGGAATACCTTTTTTTGTTACCAAAAATGGACACAAGGGGCTTATGATCAGTATTTAATATGAAATTATGACCATATAAATATTGATAAAATTTTTTTTATTCCTACCAGTATAGCATATGCTTCTTTGTCAATTTGACTCCAATTTCTCTCTCCTTTGTTTAATACTTTGGAAGCAAATGCTATAGGTTTTTCAGTTTTATCGGGGAAAATATGAGATAAAATAGCCCCCCACCCCTACTGAGCTGGCATCCACCGTTAATTTAATAGGCAACTCGCTATCATAATGAGTCAAAACTTTTGGGGACACTAAAATATCTTTAACCTTATTAAATGCATTTTGGCAATCTACATTAAAATTCCACGGAACATTTTTTTTAGCAGATTATACAGGGGAAACATTAGAGTTGCTGCATTTGGAATAAATCTGCAATAAAAATTAACCATACCTAAAAAAGACTTTAATTCTGTAGTGTTTTGTGGAAAAGGTACATCTTTAATTGCCTGAACCCTTTCTTCACTTTTATGTAATCCTTCAGCATCGATCACATGACCTAAATAAGTTACAGATTTTTGCATAAATTTACATTTTTCTTTTTTTACTTTTAGACCACATTCAGATAATCTTTTCAATACCTGCTCAAGTCGACCTAAATGCTCGGTGTCGTTTTCCCCAGTTACCAGAATGTCGTCTAAGAAACATGCAATACCTGGAATATTTATCAAAATCTGCTCCATTATTTTCTGAAAGTAACTAGGGGGCACTATTTATGCCAAAAGGTAATCGCGTATATGAAAACATACCTTTATGCGTTGTTATGGTTGTAATTTTTTTACTTGCCTCGTCTAATAAAATTTGTTGATACGCATCTGACAGATCAATTTTAGAAAATTTTTCTCCATTTCTTAATTTTTCGAAAATATATTCAATTCGAGGAAGCGGATATTGTGTTGTTTCCAAAAATGGATTGACAGAAATTCTATAATCCCCGCAAATTCTGACTGTGCCATTCGGTTTTAAAACTGGCACGATTGGTGTGCTCCATGATGAATAATCAACAGGTTCTAAAACTTTTAAATTAACTAACCTATCTAATTCGCTTTCTACTTTACTTTTTAATGAAAAAGGTACTGGACGAGGTTTAAAAAATTTAGGAGTTATTCCCTGTTTTAATTTCAATGAAATTTTACCTTTGTTAAAGGTGCCTAATTCCGGTTTGAAAATGTCATTATATTGTTGCAAAAGAGGTTTTATTAAAATGTTTTCCTCAAATTGATTTATATTAGTTAAACCCAAATTTAATTGGTTTAACCCGATTCTACCTAGCAAGGGTAATCCTCCATTTTTTATTACATACAGTTCTAAATTTACAGTTTTATTTTCACTTTTCGCATTTAAATAAATTTTGCCTGTCGGTTTAAATGTATGGCCGACGTAATCTTTAAAACATAAATCATTTTTTTGCAAAGGAACATGTTTAAAATGACGTAAATACAATTTCTCTGAAATAACATTGTGCTTTGCACCTGTATCTGCCTCAAAATCTAGAGAAACATTTTCCACAATCAATTTGACAAAAATAGCTTTACAATCATTTTGAGTCTCAATATTTTTTATTTCCTCAATCCAGAATAAATTTTCATCTTCCGTATCACTCTGTATACTCGATTCGGAAACTTCAGAAAGATAGTGTGACTTTTTTTGTCTAGCTGATAAAAATTTATTCTTTTGTTGTGTTCTGTTTTTTTTGAGAACAAACTGGTGCTAAATGACCTTGAATTTTACAGATATTACAATAATAGTTTTTAAACCTGCATTCCGCAGAAATGTGATTATTTCTACCACACACACTGCACTTTTTAACACGAATACCTTTTGAATTATTACTCTTACCGCCACTTTCCATGAAATAATCCTCATTTTCTCTCATGCGGTGAAATTCGGAGTATGAACTAGGCTTTTCTAATTTTTCTCTCATTACAGCTTCTTTACTTTGAGCAAGTTCAAACAATCTAGGAAATTTTGCCTGACTAGAAGTCGCATTTTCTTCTTTTAACCTGTCCTTGATTTTACCATCGGGCATTCCAACCACAAATATGTCACGAATTACAGTCTCCAGCATTTCTTGAGAGAATGAACATTGGTTGGCTAAGCTACGGACCCTAGCTGCCCACTCGCCTACACTTTCCGTATTATTTTGAGCTGCATGATAGAGTTTTTCACGAGCTGTGAAAAGCGATTGTACTGGGGCACAGTGAATATTTAATTTGTGCATTAGTTCCTCGAACTTTTCGGTGTCGGGTTCTTTAGGCACACATAAATTCCTTAATAATATGTACGTTTCGTCACTTAACGAACTTATCAAAATGGCGCGTTTTACATCATGGTCACTAATTAAATTCGCCACAAACCACTGTTGAAGTTTTACTTTGAAAACTGAAAAAGTCATTATTTAAATAATTAAATTCACTAATTTTTCCAATTACCGATTTACTCGTCGCCATTGTAATGTTCAGAGTAGTGAAAGACAAATTACTTGAACTAACGTTTATTCTTAACTAAACTACACATACCAAATGATGTCTCGATATCGAGGTGGATACAAAAAATGGCTCACAAAAAACATATACAAATAATTGCAAGCGGCAATATTTAAATACATTACACCTTAAAAAGAAGAATGACAGCCTTATTGATAAACTCAGTGTTTTTATGTTCTAGAAGACATCGTGCTGGGATTTATAGACATGCTGCCGAAACAGATTTCTGTGTACGCTGTACGGTTGCTCAGAATCGGACTTTCAGTCGATTTGACAAAAATTCTTTATCTGAACTCGTTTATTTTTTATGCAAAAAATACATAAGTCCGAAATCAGAAGCAAGCAAAATACAGTGTGGAAATTAAGTAATGCATAAATTCAGTAATTCAGTTGATATTAATTTTTTTGGAAAAAATCTCGAATGGGTATAGCGATTTTAACTTCAGCAAATGTTTTCAGTCTATTTTCAGTTTCTTATGTCATTTATTTTTTTAAGTTATAACGTCATCGACTTTTTTTTAAATGATAACCTGTATTTTTTATTATTGTGCCGTCGATAACTTTCCGTCAAACTTAGGCAACTAGATAAATTTTCCCAATTTAATGAATTTTTATTATTTGAACTTTAAGACTGTTTTTCTCGATTTTTTTCAAATAATAACATATTGAAAATTTTATACGGTCGGAACCGGAATAAAAACTACTACCAAAATCAATAATAAAAAATATAGGTTGTCATTTAAAAAAAAAGTCGATGACGTCATAACTTAAAAAATAAATGACATAAGAAACTGAAAATAGACTGAAAATATTTGCTGAAGTTAAAATCGCTACACCCCTTCGAGATTTTTTCCAAAAAAATTAATATCAACGGAATTACTGAATTTATGCGTTACTTAATTTCCACACTGTATACCAAAACACTTTAGGCTTATCTGAATAACACATACAGAATTAAATATTTATATGTTGTAAATATGAAATAAACTTGCTAAACCATTTTTTTAAACATGTTTCACTTCCGGGCTCGAGAGGAACTGTCCATTTTATATTTTTAAATTTAAAAATGTATGTCTCTTGCATTAAATTAATATACAAAGGTCTAGAGATTTTTACATTTTCTCATAATGTGCTTTTATAAGTTTTATCATCTTATGCGAACGTAAAATTGCAAGCCTTCCAAAATTCAGTATTTTCCTGCTACTTTAATGCAGGTGAGTATTACATAAAAGTTTTTCCTCTTTTTCTTGTTAGTGGAGCAGAAGTAAGCCGTATTTTTCAGAATTTAATAAAACTTGAAAGGGATCCTATTATTATTTAAAAAGAAATATATCTGAACCTAAATATAAAACTCATTGTTAAGAACACAGTGTTCCACTGTGCTTTCATTATATAAAAAAAGCGATTAGTGATTATGAAAAAATGGCACAGCTAAGTACCCCTTGCGACAATAAAAACCAAAAGTGGAAGAGTAGAATGTATTTTGCGCTACATGAATCCAATAAGGCTTATAACTTAATATATTTTTTCCGTGACCCTTCAGATACCTGCCTTAGTTGTTGGGGAAATCGATAAAAAGAATCTAACAGACAATTTCGTTTTCTCGAGTTTTCTAGCCTGTTGTTTTTTCATCGCGCATATAAAATCAACAGATGTAACGAGCGTCTCAAGCAAATTCAGTAAATGGAATTATTACTTACATACAGATTTTTTTTTTATATGAGAAAAGGATAACAATGCAACAAAATTTTAATAATTACTAAATTTAATCTTGCGTTTATTTGTCAAATTTGTTAGTTTCTGCATTAATATGAGTTGCAAGAAATTGTGATATCATCAAGTGAAAGTCGCAGTAAATGACTTTACTTTATTACAAATTATGCTATGCCGGCCATTTGTATTTGCACCTTCTTCTATTATTTTCAGTAAATCTTTAATCGAATATAAACTACTGGACTTTATTGAAGATTAGAAATTACAATTTACAATATGTGGGGACGTAATTAATACTCTTAATGAAATTAATTATTTAAGAATACTCATAGATGACAAATTTAGTAATCATGCTTTTGTGAATAGTTGTAAAAATGGTTTTTAAAATGATACATTGATATATGTAAAAATAAATCTAGTTTGTTCATTGTGTTAAAAAAAATTAGGAGTAGTCTTGATTTTTCGTGATGTTTCATTCTATATAATAATTGTCGACAGCTTGACAGCATGAAATATTGTAAGGTTAAATATACTGAAAGTCATATGTCAGCGCAACAGAGTTGCCATTTTCCCTAAATTTCTGTTTATAACTATAAAAATTGTAGAGCTTATTGCTTTTGTAATATAGTGGAATAGTCTCGCATAAAGTCAATTTTAACTAAATAATAATGAATACAATAGTTGCAAACATTTTATGTTTAAAAGGTAGCCAAGAAAATTAATAAACATATAATTAAATAACAATGAAAATAATTTAACAGAATACCTATTAAACATTGAAAAATTCGAATAGATATAATAATAATTGGTAATGACAATTTATTAACGCATTTAACAATAATAACAACTTATAAATCATAAGTTAAATCAAATTTAGCCATCTATATGTATGGTTTATAACAACTATATAATAAGTGCATACAAGATACGAATAAGTAAATGTTTACTTTCGACCATATGTAAACAGTGATAATAAATAATTTCCTCAAAATATAAAAATTTTATCAATCTTTTAAATTGTATCTGACCTAAATCTTCATCGTTTCGCTATCAGAGTCTGATTATTCTTCGTCGTTTGAATCGGATTCATATTCTGCTAATGAAATCATATCTTCAAAAGTTGTTTGTCCCATTACCCGTACTCTTCCATCCCTCACCAGATTTTCACAATGCGCACGACAATGTTTCCATGTCTGAGCAGTACATTGACGCAAGGATTCTAGCCATAAATCTTCAGTCTGCATTTACAGTTTTGCTAATAAGCCATTGCTGCATTTCTCACTTCTTAGAAACAAATGTTGATAGCATGGAATGGTAAGGAGCATTATCTATCGCCACCACACATATATTATACTCCCGCATTTAAGTGATGTTGGTGTTTAGCGGACTACCAGAGGGTTTAAATCCGTATAATCGTTGAGAACTACTCTGATATAGACCACTATGGGTACAATGTCGTTGCAAATTTGGCGTAATTCCCTTAAGGTGGTGCATCTTGTTGAGTTACCCATTAGGCATAGAAATTTATTTTCTAAAACTTTCAATATGCGTAACATCGTCGCCCCTGCGGAACACCAGGCCGGCGCAACATACGTTAGGGCCAGTATCACTATCATAGTATAAATCAATTTTTGGTTATCCCTGTTTAGTCTGCTATCGCCCGCCATCAGGGGGTATAGACTCTTGGACACGAAATAGACTTTACGTATCGTCTCGTTTACATGTTTTCTGAAATGTAGTCCTTTATCCAAAGTTACGCCTAAATACTATACTTCCTGTTTCGTCTCAATTTGACCACCCCTCCAACGAAATAGGTGTGATAATTTTATTATTGGTAAATTTTCTAGTGAAAACAATAGCCTCCGACTTGGCGATGTTCACCTTCACCTTCCACTTGATGTAGTACTCTGACGTCCGTACCATGTGCGCTTTTACCAATTGCCCAGCAGTCTGAGCATGATAACTGTGGCAATACATGTCGGTATTGTCGGCGTGCATCGCAAGCTTGGTGTTTGGGAATCGCGGAAAGTCAAACACGTATATGTTGTATAATTTTGGCGCGAGAACCCGCCCCCTGCGGTACGCCTGTTCTAATGTCTCTCTGTGTAGAGAGGGTTTTGGTCACTCTCACTCGCAGTGTTCTGCTGTGCAAGTAAGAGTGTATCGATTGGGTTAAGTGATTTGAAGACTCGTTCAGGTGAATAAAATTTGGTACACGAACAGGTAAATCTCACTGGAATTTTGAAATTGAAGAAATTTACGACAAAAATAGATATTTAATGCCTTGATATGTTTTTGTTCACTCAGAAATTTTCTACTATTTGCAATTTTATATTTAAGCCTCCTGGATTTCAAAATTCTATCTCCCTTATGTCCTAATAAATTTAGTGCAGCTTCTAATAAATTGTCCGAACTAAAAAATTGATTTTTTTTCATTATATCCACAGAAATTTCAGCCAGATCTCTTTTAAAAAAATAATTCCACTTTTCAGTTTTTTCCTTTTTAAACACTCTCGTCCCCTGCAATCTCCCTGCATATAACGGATCTTCCAACCTACAAATTAAAACTACATCCTAAATAAAATTGTTTATCAACGATTGATTCATTACACTTACACTGAAAATCGCCATCAATTCATTTACAATCGCATTGTTGTTTAAATCGGGCATGTCAAGCTTGTAGTGCTCATAGCATATCAAAATACTTATTTTTTTTTCCGCAGACATTACTTTGGGTATTTGGGCCTTTAAGTAAACTTTTCAAATAATAGGTAACTTTTGAAAATATAAACGTCATTGGTGTGAAATTACAAATATTTTCTAATTGTAATGGCGTAATAATATTTTCCTTAAAATATAATTTAAAAACAAATTAAGCTCCTCGTTTTAGTAAAAGTTAAAATATAGAGTGGAATGAAAAATAATATTAACTGAAAATTTTTGCTAATTATTATTTACTAACTTTTACAAATCTTATCACAGATAAGTATAACATATATCTTTTTAAACAATTATTTTCCCGGCTATTTGCCAAAACGCTGAAACTTAGATTACAAAAAAGATAATATGCACATTATGTTCAGTACTACTGACTCAATAATGTTATTTTTAATTTCAACTATTCTGTTTAGTAAAACCAAAAATAAATAAAACACAAGGTACTCACCAGTTGACACTCACTTTAAAAAACTTTAAAATATCTACCGACACGTGTTTCTGCTTGCCTAGCGTCATCAGGGTAGCCAGCACATTTAAAGAATCCAAAGTAAGGAAACTTGTAAACCTTAATATAATAAACATTAATGGCTTCAGAGAACAGAATAATTGAAATTATATAGTGGAAATACCCCTTAGGGTCGAATGAAATAATTTAAAAACAAATTAAGCTCCTCTTCTTAGTAAAAGTTAAAATATAGAGTGGAATGAAAAATAATATTAACTGAAAGTTTTTTGCTAATTATTATTTTCTAACTTTTACAAATCTTATCCACTCTATATTTTAACTTTTACTAAGAAGAGGAGCTTAATTTGTTTTTAAATTATTTCATTCGACCCTAAGGGGTATTTCCACTATATAATTTCAATTATTCTGTTCTCTGAAGCCATTAATGTTTATTACATTAATGTTTACAAGTTTCCTTACTTTGGATTCTTTAAATGTGCTGGCTACCCTGATAACGCTAGGCAAGCAGAAACACGTGTCGGTAGATATTTTAAAGTTTTTTAAAGCGAGTGTCAACTGGTGAGTACCTTGTGTTTTATTTATTTTTGGTTTTACTAGACAGAATAGTTGAAATTAAAAATAACATTATTGAGTCAGTTGTACTGAACATAATGTGCATATTATCTTTTTTGTAATCCAAGTTTCAGCGTTTTGGCAAATAGCCAGGAAAATAATTGTTTAAAAAGATATATGTTATACTTATCTGTGATAAGATTTGTAATAGTTAGTAAATAGTAAATAGCAAAAATTTTCAGTTAATATTATTTTTTATTCCACTCTTAAAATATAATATAAATTATAGTTTCACAACATAGTAATTCGAATTTGAGACACAATTACCAAAATACCTAACCTTACAATACTTGATGCTGTCAATCAGTTGTCAATCATTATGTAGAGTGAAACGTCACGAAAAATTATAACTCCCTTTTTTTTGCATAATGAATACTGTATATTCCAAAAGTAAGTTGTGCTAAGTTGCTTTTGATTTGCATCTTGACGGAATGTCTAATTTTTCGTTAGACTAAATGGAATTAAAACAAATAGAACAATAGTGAAAATGTGAGAAAACTTCATAAATTCAATAACCTAAATATGGTGCAGATTAAAATGACGTTTCCTTTTAAATTGTTCACTGATCTACCACGAATTTCAATTTTACTTCAATCACATTCAAAGCATCTTTATTTGTTGTTGCCAAATATTTTGAGAATATAAATTATGTTTATGAAATACCACACAACATCATAATATAATTTAAACATGTTAAATAAATATCCGATTATGCCATTCAGTATATTGTTCAATTTTCATGTTTTACAAGTGCTTGAATATAGAGAATCCCAATGATGACCTAAACCCTTCACATTTTGTTGCGTCATTTTCTCAGTTTCTTTTTTTTTTTTCAGGTAAAATTAGAACAAAACGTGGGCAAGCCCTCACGTGTCATCCACATCCGAAACATTCCAAGCGACGTGTCCGAGGCAGAGATCATCCACTTAGGTCTGCCCTTCGGCCGCGTTACGAACGTGCTAGTGCTTAAGGGCAAAAACCAGGCCTTTCTAGAGATGGGAGATGAGGCGTCGGCCACTACAATGGTCAGCTACTTCTCAAGTTGTATCGCTCAGCTGAGAGGAAGGGCAGTCTATGTTCAGTATTCTAATCATAAGGAACTCAAAACCGATCAGACGCATTCAAATGCGGTGAGTGATTTCTTGGCATAAACTATTTTTTATACTATTACTTATAAGATTATCAAGAATCAATAATTAAGAATTATTACTTTTCCTTGTATTAATTAAAGTATCAAACTGTTAGAAATCCCATAATAACTGTGAAATAATTCCGGCGTGATTTTAGTTGTTCGAACAAATATTGCCATCAACTGTACGCGAAAAAAAACATGGAAGGACAAAGGGCCACTGTATCCATCCATATATCCTAAAGTTCGCTTCTTTTTATTAATGTATCTCTAGGTACTCAAAAATATTCTTAAATTTAGGTCATTTGGGCCGTCTCCTCACCTACTCTACCCTATCTACAAGTGGTAACGATCTAGATGCCTAAGCAAACCTCCTTAGGTCCTGGCTGATGGACCCTGCCTCTGGCGTTCTTCTTTCTTTGCCGGTAAATCTCTCCCGGACGCGCTTTTTGTTGCAGGCATAGTCAGCTGATGCAGTGCTGCACTCTGGGGTGCCTTCTTATTGGGTGGTTAAAGGATCTATTTCATTTTAGAAATAGAAATGTATATCTATCCTTCCGCTCAAATAAAAAAAACTTTGCCTTAAACGGACAAAAGGAATGTATTCTTTATTTTATTTATCGACATTTACAACACATCACTGATATAGCTTGTAAAACAAATGCCTGTAACCATTAGTAGGACGTTCTTAAAAAAATGAGCTTTAAAGTTTGATTATTGGATGAAAATAAGTTGGAAAAGAAATATGGATCTCATTGTAATCCTACCGTAAGTCTGAAAGGGAAAGTTGAAATCAATTTAGACGGCTCATTAGATTCTCTCAGTTGATTTTTCAGATCCCCGCGGTCGTTTAGGGCTTTCTTTCCTTTTAAGTAAAAATACAGCTACGAAAGAACTTTCTGCTCGTTAGTTATTATTACTTATATCTAAGATGATTAAAGTAGAATTTCGTTTAGCGTAAATAATATACTGGCAGTATTTATTTCATATTTAGATTTTTTCAAGAAATATTGTACCGTTAAACAAACAACACAAAATTAATGAATGATATATTTATATTTTATTGATTTATTCTTGCCTCCTTTAGGAGCTAGTTTAAGGCTTCTTCTAATGTAGAGGCAGTGCATTAGGTAACCTCATAAAATATTATTAGAGAATAAATGTATTTATTTCACATCCATATGACTGAATATTGCTGGGAAAATATATAATTTTTAGAAAAGAAATATATTAATCAGTGTTAAGATACTGAATGTAGTACACCACCAACATTGTTTAGTTTTGGGGAAAAGTTTTATTAAATATGATTTGAACGAAACAACTACTCAGCGGGCAAATACCCCGACCTGCATTGGATTATACCTTCAAATCATGATGATTGGTAGCCAATATCATTTGTCAATTCCTAACCAGACATAGACCGGTTTCGAACTTATTAATTCTCCTCACTATGCCATAGGTTATGGAACAGACAAATGATAGTGGCCAACCTACTAGTCATATACTGACTAAGGTAAATTGACTAGTGGTGAGAGGAATGTGAAACTTCTCATATGGTCCAAATGCTACTATCCGACCGACATCATAGATGTATCTGTGTCGGATAGCGACTTGCGAAGCAAGTACCGAGAGCGGCGACCTCTAGCCCAGGATCATGATTTGAAGGTAGAATCCAATGCAGGTCGGGGTATTTGCCCGCTGAGTAGTTGTTTCGTCAAATCTTATTTAATAACAGTAGTTTAACCCACCTGGGCTAGAGGTCACCGCTCTCGGTACTTGCTTCGCAAGTCGCTATCCGCCACAGAGACATATACGATGTCGGTTGGATGGTAGCATTTGGACCATATGAGAAGTTTCACATACCTCTCACCACTACTTTGTTGGGGAAAAGTCACAAAGAAATACTAACTAGAGGGTTCTATACCAAAAATATAACGAATAAGTCCACTTCTTCACATTAGTACAAACATAAATTGGAAAAACAGCCATATGAGAAATAGAGTGGCTTCTATTCATTGCTCATCGACCAATAAGTGGGGAATACCGATACCGATAACAATAGAAATGGGTCTATTTTTCTCTGACCATTTTACTGTTTGCTCTTAATGCGCATGTAAATAAGGTATAAGAGGCAATGAGAAAACCGGATCTTAAGAAAATGTGGAACCACAGAAAAGTTTGTAAGAAGGAGATTACATTATTCGCTGTTCCATGTAGGTCTACGCTCCATTTTATTGCATTTAAGGCTTCGGTACTGGCCTTTAAATGGTAAACACCGAAATGAACACCATCATTATTTGTTTTCTACATAAAGCCAGTACTTCAGAACCATTAATAAGAGCGGTTCCCGCTGATCGGCTCAATATTGTATGTAACGGGTGTTTATAAAGTAAGGGAGATATTTCAACTTATTATATATTCTTACGGCCGATTGTTACGACGTGGTTTAGCCAAGGTTCAAATGAACTTTGGCTGAACCACGTCGATACAACCGGCCCTAAACAAATCAAATTAATAACAAAAAGTAAATGGAATCTAGTTGCTTACATAATGGGATTTCTGATGTCAAACACTAGTTACCGCAAATGCTCGATATGACCTCCATTTTGTTATTGTAAAATTACCAACCGTTCCTCCAAATTGTATACAGCACTTATCAACATTTCTGGTTGAATTGCACGAATTTGCTCTCTAATACTGTCCTTTAATTCTTCCAGCATTGTTGGCCGTGTTCTAAACACTAAATTTTTTAAATAACCCCACAGCCAGTAATCCGTTGGGTTAATATCAGACGATCTTGGTGGCCAGGAATTTGCAAAATATCTGCTTATAACACGATCTTGAAAAACCGCAGTTAACAGTTCTTTAACTGGTCGGTAAATGTGCGGAGGTGCTCCATCCTGCATAAAAATCATGTTTTCAATTCCTGCGTGCTCGTTTTGCAACTGTGGAATTGCATAATCCCTTAACATTTGCAGGTATCGTTCACCAGTAACAGTTACAGATATGGCATCCCCATTCTGCATTTCCTCGAAAAAGTATGGCCCAATGATGAAATTAGCTGTGAAACCGCACCAAACGATGACTTTTTTGTCATGAAGGCCTTGCTGAACGATTTCATGTGGATTTTCTGTTGACCATATTCGACAGTTTTGAGTATTAATTCCACCATTAAGAGAGAAATGGGCCTCATCTGTCCATAAAATACGGGATAACCATTCGGGTTCAATTTCCATATGAGCCAATACGTGTAATGAAAAATCGCACTTGAGCAAAATCTGCGTCCTTTAATTCAAACAGCAGTTGCAGTTTATAGGCATACATTTTTAGGATCTTCCGTAAAATTTTCCAAACCGTGGTGTATGGCATTTGTAATCGTTTTGATATCGCATTCACACTACTGATTGCTAGCGGATTAGTATTGGCTACGTTTTGATTTTCCTAAAGAACTTCTGTAACTTGGACATCACTAATCCTAGGTCTTTCTGACCTCGGAATGTCTTTTACAGACCCTGTTCTTTCAAATTTGCTAATCAAATTACGATACGCCTTCATTTTGCACGGTCCTGCTCTCAGACCTATTTTCGTACGAAATCTTCGTAATCCAGTAGTGTAATTTTTACCGCCTTCATAATAACATTGCACTAAACCAATTCTTGTTTGGAGATCCATATTGAAATTGTTACAATTTTCGTTACGCGAGTTTTATTTTGAGAACAATTCTCTAAATCACGATTATTTCGTTTGACACTTGTATCAATAGTTGTCACGACAATTCTTTTGTTTTCCATGGATACGCTAAAATCCAATTATTGAGGCAACTAGATTCTGTTTACTTTCTGCTACTAGGATAATTCCTTAAAACTATATAAGAATTTAAAATAGACCCTTTACTTTATGATAACCCCATATTTTTTTTATAGGTTAGCATTGATTACGGTGGTCCATTTATTATTCGTCAATCGCGGTTAAGGAAGGTTATTAACCTTTTACATGACAGTGTTTGTGTATATGGTCACCAAAGACATTCACATCGAACTAATATCTGATGTGATTAGAGGCCTTCATTTTGGTATTAAAACGTTTTATTTCACTTGGACGACGGCCGTCTGTAATATTTGGTGACAATGGTTGACAATCATCTTCGAGAACTACTTCATTTGTTAACGAAGAGAACACTTATACTCGTATAAGGCACTCAAGACAACTTGAAAATTTATTTTTTCTTGTAGCCCCTACTGGAGCAGATCATGGATTCGAAAATTAAATCCAAATATCAAGTCAAACATGTGATTAGCAATTTACTTCTAATGTACGAAGAGTTGTTATTAAAATTTCTCAAATATTTCTGCAAATAGTGTTTGTAGATTATTGACTTACTATTTGGAGAAAAAGGTATCAGAACTGATTTCTCCAACTTTAGCCCAAACCCATCCAGTTTTTTTTTAATATTCTGCATTTCATTTATGTGATATATTGTTTCCGTAAGCTATTATTTGATCTTTTTTTTTTGTGGTAAAGGCTCGACCGAAATACTACATATCTTTTTGAAAAAAATCAAATTTCACAATAAAGTACATAAAATTATCAATATTTCTATACGTTTTCAATATCTAAACTAAGAAAACTGTTTGAAAACAAATTTAAATTTCAAAAATTACATGCCATTATCTTCCAGCGCAGTGCAGCGTTGTGTTCGTAATTCTTTATTGTAAATGCATAAGAATGCATAAATTCAACTCTAATTCAGGAGTAAATCTCATATAATAATAGTAAAACATAAGTTATCAAATTCGTATATATAAAATGAAACATATTAATTAACTTTATTAATAATGAATGAAATTTCCTACCATATTAATTATTAATGCATAATTATTTATTATTAATGATATTTAATATTTGCTGCTGCGTTGAATGCATCAGTAGAATGTTACGATGTATCAATAATGAAATGCTATAGGTATTTACTTTATCAAATGTGGAATAACAGTTTTATATTGCGTTTAATCAATTTCGCAAAATACGGAAAATAAACCGAATTAATGTTTCATTTGTAAATATTTAGAATGAAAAACAACAGTTTTAAATAAACTGTAAACCCGACAATTATTTAACACAAAACAAACGCCAACCAATGGATATAGTTTCGGTATTTTAGAATGTTTTTTTGTTTGATTTAAAATTCTTGTAGATACATCAGTAATAGCCAATTAATGTGTTTAAATGGGTTTCAAATTTTAAGAAAGTCGGATGAATAGTTTTGGAGCAAATTTAGACTTATTAGAGACAAGCTACCTAAGGATTATGGACGCGCAAGCCGCTTTGGAAACAGGATTACAAGCTGTGAATGTTATTTCATAGAGCACATGTAGGCGTCTGTAGTTCCAATGGGAAGCATTTTCAGACCCATATTTTGAGAACTTTATTTGTTATTTTTGGGTCCTGAACACGTTACAGAAAATTTTGATTCAGTCTTTACAGAGATATACTATTTACTCTGTTATGGTTGACGAAGGAAAGTGAACTTTAAATTGAAATTAATAGCAATGATAAACTACCTACAATAAAATTGTTGTAAATGAACTGCCAAACTTATAAAACACAAAATATTCTTCTAGGCATATCGAATATGCTTCGCTGCTCGCGGTGGAAATCACAATCGCTGTTACGGTTGCAGTCGAGGGATGTTGATGATGGGTGGACATATCAGATAGGTTTATCCTTTTTAAGTGTTACATGCTGGTTGTGTAGTGTAACTAGTGTACGACGAATTATGTAACTAGAAGGGTGTCAAATACTCTGATTGAATTAATCAAGTGCAAGTTACCATAATTCTCGGTATGTATAATCACATTTAAAGTAGCAGAATTGTTTTACATAGAGGTGAAATCGTTACCACGACTTCCACCGCGACCACCGAGGTATCTTTGGCATGTCTCTACCCTGAGGCTCCATTTGTTTGATTCTATGAGAAATTAATATTTTCGAAAATGTAACCAATAAGTAATTTTATCTTTGAATTCAAAAACTCCGAAACTGAAAAATATACGTCATTTACATTGTACAATATATAACTCTTATCATAGTCTGTAAAACGAATGACATTATATATGAAATGCCTCCACCGTGATTTCAGAATCGAGTTAACTGTTTATTATTTGAAATAACCACTTTGTTGATCGTATAACAAGGAACCAATAACTTATCTAATCCTTCGATATTAAAATATAATAATAAGACCATTGAAGATCCTGAATTATTATTATTAGCTAATAGCTTCGCTGATATCTCTAACTCCTTTCCGCAACCTGGTAATTATAATTTTACATGCTTTTAATTCAGAAAACGTGTTTCCTCAAATATTGTTTTTCCTCCTTTGTATGTCTATGGGTCCTAATTAAATACCAGCATTTCTAATAAAGGACTGCACATCAGTTTTGGCTGGCCCACTTACTGTGATTTTTAATTCAATATTAAGAACTTGTTTTCCTGATGTATGGAAACTTTCGAGAGTATGCCTTATTTACAAAAAATTAGATAGAAATGAATTAACAAACTATTAGCCAATAACTATCATTTGTAATTTTGCAAAATTATTGAAGATTATTCTACATGCAATCATATACAATCATGTATCTGATATGATATTGTTTGAGCAGCATGGATTCGTGAAAGGCAGGTCTACAGTTACAAACCTTGTGTGTAAATCCCAGTATATCAGCGCCATATTAGATCAACAAATCAAGTGTCACTGACTTCTTCAAGGTATTTGACAGACTTGACCCGTTATTTTATTAACTATGGGTGTGAATTCTATCCTGTTTACAAAATGTGTATCAGTTCCTGTTCAATACCGTGGATACAGGTCTGGCAAATTCTTGCAAAGCCAGGCATACCACAAGGTTCGATATTGGAACCACTTTTATTTGTCTTGTTTATCAACGATATCAAATCTAATCTTTATCAGGTACATTATCTACTAATATGCAGACGACTTAAAGCTATTTTATGAAATTTAATCTGAAACAGATTGTGAACATTCAAGCAGATTAGATTCTGTAAATCTCTAGTGTGCGAATAATATATTAACATTAAATGCAACAAAATGTAATGTACTGACATTCACGAAAAGGTAACCTCGATCAAATATAATTATAAACTGGGTGATTTAATTTTACAAAGGCCAGATTACATAAAAGATCTTGGAATTTTTTTTTGGTCCTAAATTATCTTTCATAAAGCATATCGAATGACTACTTCATCTGCCTATAAAAGCCTTGGACTTGTCATACGCAATTCAAAGGGGCTTGGTAGCCTACATACACATTTAGAGTGTTTATGTTTTATTTGTTAGATCGCGTTTGGAATATGTATCAATAGTGTGGAATCCCATTTATAATGTACATATTTGATATTTAGAAAAGATACAATGACGATTTGCAAAATCAGCAGTTACGTACAATAGTCCGGAAAGAGCCAATCAAAACAATATTTTACGTGCGTGTCTCAATCTTTCCGGGCGTGCAAGACGTGGGGCGGCACCAGTAGGACGAATCAATTTTGTGTACAAAAGTCACAAAATGAGTTAATAATTTAGTGGATTTTATATGGATATTAGACCAAATTAATGTTGAGCACCATTGAATATCCAGTAACCGAATCGGTCAGTTGTTTTTTTCCTAAAGCTACACAGCGAGTCTAATAGCACCCTACTTTTATTAGATGGCTGTGTGCTTGAAAAGTTGTGGACAAATTAAAGTTGCACGTATAGATTCTGTCAAACGTTGTACTATTCACTCAATATTGAAAATGGAGGATGTTCCTCAAGATATGTACTTGATTTTAAACGGTCAATAACTTGTTAAGTAATGTATTAACTTTTGTTATTCAAATTAACAACTATACTGTAAAATAACGAAAAACCTTATTAAAATTCAGTGAAAAGTGAGAGATAAGTTACGAATTCCACTAAGTTTTGTATTTTCCGATGAACCAGGTTATATTTGCATTAAGATTGAAGGATGAAATCCCGCGAATAGCCACGAATCCGTTACTAAACCACAGATGGAGCTACAGCTGCAATACGTTGATTTTTTTATTTCATTTGGTATAGAATGCTGGAATAGTAAAAAAAATAGTCCCTATGACTGTAAATTATGTACTAATTGATATCTAGCGTACAATAACAAAAAATACGTTAAAAAAAAGACAAATAATGTGCTATTTTTAATATTTTGACCCGTATCTTGAAAATAAACATATTATATATAGTGAAATGGATTGCCCATAACGTAAAAAAAGCTCTAAATATTGTTAAATTTTATCGAAAATTAGTGATTTACAGTTTTTGATTCAATATGGCGGAAAAAAAATTCAAAAAACCGGATTAATAAGTTCAAATTCGGTATTTATATGTTTTTGAGCTCGCTGGATTCGAATCTAACATTAAAATTTGACAATTGAAAATAATATGGCGGATAAAATTTTTGAAAAATGAATTTAATGAGTTAAAAATTGGTTTTTATATGGTTTTGACCACTCTGATTTCGAATTTGATATAAATATTTGGAAACTCAATTTGGTGGACAGTTTTTAAAAAATCGGAATAATGAGTTGACAATAATTATTTATTTACATTTCAGCTAGCTAAATTTGAATCGGATATCAAAATTTGGAAATTAAATTATTTGCATAAATTTATTTGTCTTGAAATTTATCTTTATCCCCCTCATGTCCTTGCGCTATTTTTCAAGCTAGATTTTGTCACAATTTTTCTCAAATTATATAATGACCGGTGAGTGCATATTACAAGTTTCAAATTTCTTAACTTTTTTGTTTTTTTCGCACCTTATATCTCATCCTCGAGGGCAGATTCAATTTTTAAAATATTTCTATCATAATCACCGTAATATTATGAAACGATTTGGTGAGTTTCAATTTTTTTTTACGCTCTTTTGTTTTTTCATCCCTTATATCTCACCCCCGAGGGCAGATGGACTTTTTTTAAATATTTTTACTGTAATCCTCTTGGTATTCCAAGACGATATAGTGAATTTATAATTGTTCTGTCATTCTTTTTTTTGTCACCCTTATATCTCACCCCCGAGGACAAATTGAATTTTTTCAATATTTTTCCCATAATCATTTTCACATCCCAAGACAACCTAGTGAGTTTTAGAATTTTGGCCGCCGATATCTAATTCTATCCCACTGTGCGGCACCATTGATTATTTTTGTGTATAAGGTGGTTAATAATTTAGTGGACTGTATATGAACACTAAACCAAATTAATTTTAAAGTTCCAAGAATCACACGTCACAACCACATTTTTAAATTTCCTACAGGTAATACCAATATTATGATAGCATCCTCACTATATCAAATGATCTCAAACTATTACAACGTGGAGAACAATATTGATATTTTTTTTTGGTTACCATTAACAAAATTAAAAGGTTGTACTTAATGAGTGAATAGCAATATTTTATTTTTGTATAGTTTCGGAAAATTTATATTTATTTTTATGGCTAATGTGTATTATTCTGCATAATTGTTTCTTTTTGGGGAATATGGCACTAAACCTTCTTTGTTTTATTCTGAACCCCAATAAATCTATCTTGTTTTATTTGTATGTGCCAGGTGGAAATGAGCAGTACACATAGAGCTTTGTGTGTTGACTGTGCTCATCGTGGCCCCAAATGTGGCACATGGGAACATGAAGACACTAATTGAGTACTCTGTACTGTACTTTCCAGCCTTGTTTTAGTTCTTGTTCCTGATCTATCCCATCGTAGATCCAATTCCTTAGCTACGCTACGCTGATGAGGGGCAATAACTCCGAAACACGTGTCCGTAGCTGCATAATTGTTTCTTTTTGGGAATATGGCACTAAACCTTCTTTGTTTTATTTTGAGCCCCAATAAATCTATCTTGTATTATTATTATTGTTGAAGAGCAATATTTTAATTCGCAAAGTGTAACTTATTGTTAGTGTTAATTATTATTATGTATTATATTAATGTTTATTATTTCATTTCCTTTGTAATATTTATATTTTTTTTCTCTAATGTTGCTAGATTTTCTATATTTTGCTTTTTGTTACTTAAATTTATATAAGTGTTATTGTATTCTATAATTGGTTTCTGCCTGTAGAATACGAAAATGAAAAATAAATAAATAATAAATAATACTGGTTTTCCAACTTGATTACGTGAATATTACAAATATGTGGTTAAAATAATTTTAAGGAAAATAAAGAAATATATAAGAAATTTTAATCTTCTAACATTGTTAAAAAAGAACACCCTCATTCATTGATTAATTTGCCAATATAGGATTTTTACATTTACATTCATAGCCGTGGCTTCTTGTGAGAAAATGGAGAAAGGTAACGGCCGCCGTCTAACCCACATTACGAAATGTGGCTCGTAATGGCACCAAGAGGGTTCTTTTGTGTATTCTTGATACGTAGTTGTCGTGACAATGTAATTCTACTATTCCTTAAAATTGTACGGACTGATTGAGTTCTGGATCATGGCACAGGTCGAAAAAAACGATACCTGCCAATTCTTAACATAGCAGAAAAACTGGAAATTGCTCTCCGTAGATTTCATGCTTTTACTGGCTGTGATACAATATCAGCCTTTAACACAAAAGGTAAACGTTGTGCTTGGAAGAACTGGAAAGCGTGGCAGTAGCATATTTGTCATTTGCGTCATGTAACATCACTTAGCGACGATGTTATGCGATTGTTTGAAAGTTTTGTTCTTATGTTATACGGTGCAGGTACTGAGGGAGTTATCGCAAGAACTTACTTACTTGTACTGTTGCTATCAAGGGCCATACGGTCCATTATAGAGTCCGAGCCACATCTGGGGCATAGACATACAGTTTCATACCTTAGCAGATTCGAGAAGAAATTTCGAATAAAAAAAAATTCGTTTTGCCCTGGGATGAATTCAAACCATCGATCTCCGCTACCAAGCAGTAACTGCCCTTACGCACTCAGCTACGGAGCTGAGAGCAAAGTTCATAATTGTTTGCTCGCATAATTTTTTTTTAATTTACTCCTAAATCACCCTGTGTATGATTGATTTCACTAATTTTGTCACAATCCTCAAGCCGGGATAGTTCCCAGAATATGAACATATAATTCAAAAATATTTTTTCATTTACATCTCTTCCGACAATTTGGCAACATATACATTGCATCCATGGTTGCCATGGTTACAGTGTATATGTTGCCAAATCGTTTCAAAATTACCACACCATTTTTGCAACCTTTTTTTCAAACTTTGTTTATAGACTTTTTTGGAAAACTTCTTCATGCCCTAATATATCATTTAGGTTTTATGTTTCAACAAGATAGGTATAGCACGACGTAAATTTCACCAACCGCCACTGAAACTCACTTTTAACAGTTAAGTATCATGCGTCAATAAATATTTGTACGATAAGACCAAAACTTTATGTAGTTACGTCTCAAAGTTACTTTCGAAACACCCAATTAATTTAGTTATTTATGGAAGAAGCGATAAACATTTCAGCTACCCGTTATATTTCTATTCTTTGCGTCATATTTCGCCGTTATTGTGAACCAAGTAAGCGTTTATTTCTTAAGTAAACATTCTAAAAATAAACATGAACTTTGGTGTTAGACAGACATAATTTAAATTGGAAATTCTATCATTACCCATACGATCTTTGCGATTCGAGGATGAATGAACCTGTCTTCAAAAACGAATAAAACTTCAATACAACTTTAAATGTGTGCGGCAAAGTTTTATAGTTAGTTTAGGTTTACAAGTGTTTGATAAAAACTCACTCCTCTGCTATTTACTTCTATATAATGATATCATATAATTATGTAATAAAATACTAATTATTCTTATTATAGACAGCAATCAACATCCTCCGGCGAGGCATAAACATAACCAAACACTCATATTATAAAAACGTAAAATAGTTTAGTAACTTCAAAATGGTCCAAATTCCAATTTGAAAAATGCCAGTTTTGTTTAAAATAATAATCAAAAATTGTAAGTAATAAAAACTAATTTAAGGGCTCGTTCTCAGTTAAATCTGCTCTGAGCTTACATGATAATGTGAATTAAAGAACATAAAACATCAAATCGTCGAGTCGTGGAGAAATAATGTTTATATTAACGTAAAATTTACAACAATAAACATGTATTCTATTCTAAGTTTACTTTAGAAACAAGCTTATGCAGCCTTAGATAAGTTTCTGTTGAATATAAGAAATAATCAGCTTTTGTCCTTTTCAATTTAATGTTAAAGATGTCGCAAACTATATAAAAACCCCTGGGCGTGGATTCACTTGTTCAAACGAAAACTGTCACCAGTCTAATGCGAAAACAAAATAAGGCGCAACAATTAGTCAGGCAAAAACATCATGAACATTGAAGACAAGAAAAATTAAGAAAACAAAATTCGACAAAAACAAAAAAAGTAAAAAAAAATCAGTAGTGTTTTGCCTCGTGTAGCATTAATTACCCCTCGCATTCGTTAGTAATTGTTAACAAATTTTGCTTCAATTTCCAAAAGTGTGACATGATTAAAACTGTTTTAATCATCTGGGTATACTTAATAAATAAAGCTTAGAACGATGTGGGTTTACAATTTATCGATAAAAATGTATCGATACTAAAGTTGATAGTTAAAATCGATGTATATATATATATAACATTAGCTAATCACCAGCATGATGATATTGATGATGTTTTTCTATTATTATTCTTTCTTCTTTCTTCTGTTTTTCAACGATAATAACGTTGACAAAAAAAAGCTTACTACAATTTAACTTTTATAAATAATGCTAATAGATATGTAGAGTAGCACTCTACAATGGTGTTTTGGTGTTTCGTGAAAAACTGCGTCAGTGTTGCCTAACGAATCGTTCCAAAGGTGCTCTATATGGTTGTGGATGGACAATCTACAGGCAAAATTTGACCTCATTGAGGTAGTTCAGTTCTACTCGAGCAATGTGAGCACTAGCGCAATCCTGCATAAAGAGGAAATTCTCACCTATAAATGGAGCAAATGGCATTACATGTTCCTCTACAATATTATCCCGATAACAAATTACATTTATAGGTCTTCCACAGATAGGACCAATTCTATGCGAGAGTCAAAACAAGTACCTCCTCAAAACATTACCAAATTGCTCTTCTTAAACTTGCTCACGTCCATCAGGACTCTTTAAGCAAACTCTTGTTTCATCTGTAAACAAAGTTCGTTTCAATGGTCTCTCCAGTTCAATTGGAATAATCCCTTGCAAATCTCAGTCTGGCAACTTTGTGTTCTCTGGTAAGTAGCGGTGCAATGGCTGGCTTCCTGCTATGCAGTTGCGCTTCATTCAACCTCCTTCTGACTGTTCGAGAAGAAATTGATACGTTTCAAACTGCTTTGAATTCATTTCTCAGCTTCGAACTTCTTGTAGTGATCGTATTTCTTAGAACAGGTCGCCTGGTAAAATCTTCATCTCCTTATCAGATGATCTTCTTCACCCCTGATCTCATCTTCGAGAATAACATCCCTTTCATATAAACATCGAACTGATTTATTGATCGGTCACTCCTAACAAATTTGCCACATATTGTTGAGAATATCCCTCATCCAGCAATGTAGACACTCAAATAGTGTTCAATTTCTTGATTCAAGAATACCTAAATGAACAATTCCAAGCAAAGTTGAGTTAAATAACAAGCAAATCACTTTATGTGGTATCAATTTCGATGCAATTATTGTTTCTAAATACTTATCAGCGCAGTGTTGCTGACAACTTGCAGGTACTGACAATTATTTGACATAATTTATGCAATAGAATCCAAAGCCGTCTAAAAAAGTTACTTGCAAAATTAAAATATTAAAAATTTAAAAACAAAGTAAAAATACAGTGGTGCGTAAGTTTTGTCCAGGAGTGTATATAAATCAGTCAGAGGGTGATTGACGTCGTTCGTTTGATATAAATTTTGACCAAAATTAACCTTCTTATATGAATTTTTAAAATATTTGTAAAGGGTTTTCCATTACATAAAAACTCCATTATCTCGTAACATCTTGGGAACAATTAGTATTTAAAAAGTGAGGCCCGAATTCTTGTACTTTTAAATTTTAAGAGCAGGTTTTTGGGTGTCACTTGTCATCTCTTCTTTCTTATTTTGTACTTTCCGCAAATTTAATAACAATTTTCCTTTTACCTTAATTGTATACACTAAAAATTTAAACTGGCTCTTAGGCGTTGTATTAGTCTTGGATCAACACAAAAGACACGAAATTAAATAATGAAATATTAAGAAGACACTCTCCGCACAAAAAATTAAATTGTCTTAAGTAATTCAATTTCAACACAAGAAAAGTTTTCAAAGGAAAACACAATGAAAGGTGCTAAAAAAGCAAATAAAAAGCTATTCATTACTAAAAATGGGCCTTTAAATTAGTGAAACAAACTTCGGAGGTAGCTTTTAATATGACTCAACGGGGAATAACGCGTAGGCATGAATTATAAAACGGGGAGGTAAGTCAACATTTAATAGAACAGCTTCGGTCTTTTGCCAGCCCAATTTAAATATTAAAATCAATCAGGTTGTTAATTATTATTTTCAGTATTTAGCATCCTTAAGCATTAATGGCTGTCGTGTAGCCACTGTTCGGGAAATTGTTATAAACTATTATGTAATTTCCATTTGTTACCGCATATTAGTTTTTTACCAATATTCTACCCACTACAATTTTTTCCAAATTTGGGTAAACCATATAAAATAATTATCTAGATTTAGTATGCGCCCCTATAATTTTTCCAGATCGAATTAAATATTAAAAATCAATTAGCTTTTTAATTATTTTCAACTTCAGGCAACGCTGTTTACGTTGTGTGAATAATGTAGTGTATAAAAACTGGCTTTGTATACTATTTATCGCGTTTGAATATGGGTAGTGTATTGAATATTATATTAACTTTTTTTGAAAAGCGTTCACAGTGAATTACGTCTATGAAGTTCACATTTTTTTAAGCTCTTTTTATGTACTACTCGGCAAAATCGTAAAGGGTGTATATTATTATACTATGAAATAGTTTAAGAGGAAAACAAACATTATTTCCGTCATTTTGTTTGGCAAATGAACAGTATGTTAATTTACAATGAAAAATTGTAAAACAGCAGCATTTTATATTTTTTTGTCAGTTTCAAGATCAGAGCGTTATTGTTTAATGGCACAGTGCTCTTATCATAACATAAGCAAGACTATTGGCGTATACGTTTCTACTGAATAAAATTCTGCAGCAAAAATGGAGAGTAGCACTAAATATTGGAAAACCAATTAGTAAATATTGTAGGTATGTATGCAGTTATAACTACTTGGTTTTTACAAAATTCAAATTCTTTAATCTTAAAATTTAAGTTATTCGAATGAATGCCCCAACAGCTCTGAAGGCAAACATAAAATCTCTAAGGTGGCCCAAGTTTTTTTTTATACCTAATAATAATAGTGTAATTTTACAAAACATAACGTGCATCCCACTAGATAGAAAAGCGAGGGGTTGTTTTAAACTGAAAAGACTTTCACAAACCAAACTTCAACTTGGGCTACCTATATAATAATTTTGGGCTATTTTTTCACATAGTTTTCATTATGACTTGAAAATAAAACAATCATGACTTAATTACATATATTATATCAATACTTGAATAAGCAACTCTTTACACCATAAAAAAAAGACTAACTTAGAAAAAACTAAACATTAACTCAAGTGAGTGATAACATGTCAATTATCTACCCAATTAATTCCCACTATTCTTCTAGAGGAATTAAGCAAAACAAAGTAAATTTTGTAGGTTGAAAGTAAAAAACCGTACAAAGAACATACAGGAAAAACTAAAAAACCCTATTGTCCTTCCAGCAATAATCATTATAATAATAGCAGCTACCCACAGTCAAACGTGGGTTGAAGGTGTGGTTTGGTTCAAATTTAGCCTTTCCATAGTAGATAAATTTTACTTGTGTAGCACCAAAATTAACACGTCACTGAGTGTACCAAATTACACTATACAACAGTATTGATTTTGTATTAATCAATAATCAGTCACTTTTCAGGTACAAAATAAATCAGTATTTGTGCTTTTTCTTAATAACCTCTCTCTGCAACCTTTTGTAAAGTTCTCCTTCACTCAAGCTATCTCGCTACTTCTGGCTTCTCTCGCACCCTCTAATTATAAATCTATTCATTAAAACTGTAGAGCTATAAACAACTTACAATTTCGTTGTGCAGGTTAGAAATTACCTAACTCATAGGGTCATAAATAAACTCAAATTTTCTATTAGGTCAACTACGTGGCGATTAAAAAGTGGACCGTTACATTGTGAACACTTTTCGTCAAATGATTTTATGAACTGTAAGTTTGTGCTATTGATTGTCTTAACTACGGCCAAATATCCCATGTAAATAGTGCTTCAGGAAATTTACAGATTTATTTGGAACAAATTCGGGTAAGGCGGATTTGTTTCAGGAAGTATTTGTATAGTATGTGGAAACGTATTAAAAATCTCCATGAATTTGAGTGGCAGAATAACTTATAAAAAACACCTTTTATAAACAGTTTGATAATGGGAGTCGGTTATATACAAATAAAACCACGAAAGGACGAACATGGTCATTAGTATGCGCAATGTGCCTTTATCTGTTGATTATTAGCCGACGCACGGTATATTTATATAGAAACAGAAATCTACATTAGCCTTGCATGAATTCGTATAATTACGCTTCTGATCAGTAGGTGGCTCATTTATGATAAGTTGTGATATCAAACTGCGCACACCGCTATAGCGACTGTGGAGTGTGGATGCCAACGGAGAAACGTAAATTGCACATACTAACGGCCGTGTTCGCCCCTTCGTGGTTTTATCTGTATATGCATATCGATTTAAATCCAGGGTTGATCAGTACGCAATTAGTTTTATTTCAAAGATAATAAATATGGGTTCAAAAATATGTTGTGAACATTCGTGTTATACACATAATATACATTTAGTTATTCAGATTTAAATTAAGGAAACTGTAACGTGAACTTAACATATTTTTTCAAATACCTTAAGGCTGTGAAAATAAATGACATCCTAAATACCATATAGATTTAATATATAAAATACTGATGTGTATTTTTTCTTTTTATTAAAATGACACGAAATAAAATATTCGTATTTCTTATTAATAAAAAAAAATACGAATCATTATTACCTGTAAATTATTACGTTTAATTTAAATATATATTTAATTTTGATGTACTTATATTTAACCTGAGGTAGCATGTATAAACTTAATAAGTCCTACACACTTTCTAGCTGGCAAAGAATTACATATTCAGGTTTAAAAACTACCTCCCCTTTAGTACGGGGCGTTATACCCACATAAAATGAAATATTACCAAGTTCGATTAATAATTTAGCCATTGTCTTCGAGATTTTGTAAATATTGACCTAGTAAATACGGCCTCTCCAAATATAGAACTCACTGTAAAATTAGTTCATCTTAATTTTTTTTTCATTTTTCTCCGGAGCTAACTTCACAGCTCTTCTGTGTACAGAGGGCACAAAGCACGAAGGTAAATAGTGTAGAGAGTGTAAAAGAGAAAATTATCCCTCTGTCTCATTCGATTTGTAGAACTGCCTAATCCTTCTAAAATTATGTAAAGAACTGTTTAAATAAAAAAACTTCCAAAAGAAAAAGACATATACCTTGAAGTAGACAATAATTGAAGTTTAATGCATCTATTTAATGAGTGTACATACATGAGGAACAGAATTGGGCCCAACACGGTGTCTTGAGGTGCACCCATTTTAGTTTCTTTTGACACAGTTATTAATCTAAACCACAAAATTTTTCTTTAAGAATATCTCATTGTCAGTGAGATATCCGAATGCTTTTATTAAGAGAAAAGTAAGCAAAGTAGTCTAAAAAAAACGGAAAATATTAAACCGGACATATGTTAGCTTCAAATATTACGTTGGTATAATTACACAAAATATCGCTAAATTTGTCAAGCCGAAATGTCATGAGGCTTGAGGAGTTATTAAAATTATGATTTTTAACATCGAATAAGGAATTACATTGATTATCTCACCGAATTGGAGAAAAGTGAAGAAAAAAAGTGTCAAAATATGGCTGACCTTGAAATATATTTTTATTTTTCTCAATAAAATACGAAACAAATTTTAATATCCTCAACTTATTTGTGTCGTATCGAGAGTTGTCAAGAGATGGAACAGAGAAGAACGGCCAAGTTTCGCAAGGCAAGCCATGGGTCACGGAATCATTAGAGTAATCAAAGTAACGAGGCCACATTAAAATAATTGGCAGTACGGTTCGAACGTTCCCTATAAAGCCATTGTTTCAGAGACAAAAGAAATCGGATGCGAAAATGTTATTGTTCGCCACCGAAGTTGCCAACTTCAACGATCTATCATAATATAGTGTGGATTCTAGCTGGTCAGTGGTGGGTGATTTTAGCGTCTTCCCAGGACTGTTAGTATCACCAAATCGGTCTCTGGTCGGATGTAAATTAGTATGAATTATGATAGTAATAATAATAATAAAAATATTGTGAAAATTTTTCCTGGCAATTCGCAAATAACAAATTTTCAGGTGAGACTTTAAAAAATGGGTATCTAAACCACATACATATATTATAAACAAAAAGCAACAAATTATACATGCCAACAAATTATAAAACAGTTATTATAATTTTATTCATAACTTCGACATTTTAACCTACAAGTCCAAGTATTACCGCTTAGGGTTTCTCGTAATGGATTTCTTTTTACGAATTTAAATAACTCGACAACCGTTGGAGGTAGTGGTATGGGAATTCCTGAGTTGGATAAGGGACAGTTGTGGGATTGTTTAGTGATAATGAAGCATTGGTTGGGTCATTATAGTGCGTTCTTTATTGAGATCTTATTTACGATCACCGATTCATACACTGCTATAACGCGGCGTTTCTGTACGTGGTTTAGTATTCGGCAAGTGACGGGTGCCTCTACAAAAATTTTGTTAAAATCGTGGGTACAGTGGTTGAGGGAAACAACAGAATTCCTTCCTCAAATCAATCACATGGCAATACTATCTATATTTTCGGTAAAACTTAAAACTCATCACGTCTATTATATTATCTCTAATTCGAACTTACTATGAACAGCAAAGCTCAGACCAAAATAAATCCAATGAACCAAATGGTGTTGTGAAACTTAGTCTTTCTCTTAAGTAGCTGCTACTCCCCGAAAAAAAAAAAAAGCGGGTTTTTTTTTTTTTTTTTTTTTTTTGGGGGGGGGGGGTTTTTTTTTTTTTTTTTTTTTTAAAATTTCCCCCTTTTTTTTTTTAAAAAAAATTTGGCCCCCCCCCCCAAATATTTTTTTTTTGGGTGGGTTTTTGGGGGAAAAAAAAAAAGGGGGGGAATATTTAAAAAAAATGTGGGGAGGTTGGGGAAGGGGAGAGGGGGGGGGGGGGGGGGGGGGGGGGGGGGGGGGGGGAAAACCCACCAAAAAAAAAAAGGGGGGAAAAATTTTTTTTTTTTTTTTTTTTTTTTTTGCGAAACCCCCCCCCGGGGGGGAAAAAAATTATTTATTTTTAAAGGGGGGGGGGGGGGGGGGGGCCCCCTTTTTTTTTTTTTTTTTTTTGGGGGGGGGTGGGGGGCGCCCCGGGGGGGGCCGGGGGGGGGGGGGGGGGGAGGGCCCGGGGGGCCGGGGGGGGGGGGGGGGAAACCCCACCCCGGGGGGGGGGCCCGGGGGGGGGGGGGGGGGGGGGGGGGGGGGGGGGGGGGGAACGGAAACCCCCCGGGGGGGGTTTCCCCCCCGGGGGGGGGGGGGGGGGGGGGGGCCGGGGGGGGGGGGTGGGGGGGGGGGGGGGGGGCGGGGTGGGGGCCCCCCGCAAAAGTTGGGGCCCCAGGTAAAAAGGGCCCATTGTGGCCTACTTGCCTATTAAAATAAGTAGCTACTATTCATATAGAATATTTGTTATTCGTATTAAGTATTATATCACACAGAAGCTATTGAATAGTTTCTGTGACAATGACTACTACTATGAAAATATAAAATATATTTGGTTTAATTGTAGGTACAAAACTATTAATGATATTTATCATTGTATATGTAATGTAATACTAATGTAAAGATAATGTAAAGTAATATATTAACTGTATTAATAATAATAATATGCAACTTCAATGCACTATTTTAGTTAAAATTCAACATGGAAAATAAAATTAATTCATTAGTAAGCCAATAAAGTACCCAACACTATCTATAGCTAAAGATGTGAAAAAATGGACAATATTCGATTAGAAAGTTTGCTCCCCATCATATGAATCTCGCTGAAAAGCCTAACCCGGTCTGTTGTAAAAAATTATTCAAAAACGTTAGGGACTATGGCTTCAGATATGATATATTAAACATCCTCTAATTATCTCACTGAAGAACACGAAGTTTGAAATCATTTAAATAACCCTAAAACTGTCAATATGGTGTCCTGCAGGAAACAGTGTCGGGGCTGCTTTAGACAACTATAAACTGCGATTCAAATACTGAGCAGCTATGTGGATAACGCTACAATACAGGTATACATTATATTCTTAAGTAGATTTGAGATAAATAGTTATGCAGTTTTAATAAAATAAAAAACGGTTTGAATATAATCTCAACTTCTTAATTCTGAAAAATAAAATAAGGTACCTGCACCAAAAAAAGGCCACATTATCGTTTGGTCGCTCATAACTCAGTTACAGCTTGACAAAAGTTTATGAAATTTTAGTGACAACATGTTAAGTTTGTCTAGTTTCATCCTGCAATTAGAAAACCTCATACAGTAAATTCATTGTTTTTTAAATTTTTTAAAAAAAGAATGCAATTAGCCTGTATCCCTGTGTCCTAATAAGGCTATGGTCTAAATGTAGAAGAAAAGCCATGAAATCAACGAAAAAATATTTCTGTGAAAAGTAACTGAATCAGAAACGTTCTTTTATGGTTAAATACCAACTTTTTTTAAAACAATTATGAATTCATATCATTATAAAACAAAAAGATATCGAAACAACCACTATGATTTCTAGTTCTCAAATTAATGGCATACATACGATATTATTTCATAATTGATATTTAGAAAACATATCGATCAACATTTGATTTTAAACAAACATGCAATATCTAGTACAAAAAAAATATACAGAATTTTGATCAAAAATAAAACAAATCTTAAGATAAACGAAAACTGAGTAACAGGGTAACACATATTCAAAAGATGACATTATTTTGGTTGTTTAAGATGCTACGAATAAAATGCGTCTCGTAAAATTAAAACGTTGACCTCTGGAACAAAATTGTACGGTACTGCATTGAACAATTGCGGAAATTCTACTGAGGTGTTAAAGTTGCATGAGTAGAAAATTCTATAATTTCTTGAAATGAGTTTTATACATCAAAATTTCACATACTGTGGTAATAGTAATAGAACCTCCTGCGCCTGGTGTCGAGAATGTGGTGTTGAACATCGAATGCGTCCATCCATCTTTGTCAGGTTATTTTTTTTTAAACAATAAAGAGGGGACACACAAGTCCTTTGTCGCATATTTTCTATTACAGCCCGATATCAAACGACAGAAAATATAATTGTAATTTTCTACAATTGTTTAACTCAATTCCGTTTAACGATACGCTGCTGGTGAATTTATGCAGTGTAGCATAGTCAAATACAAAAACCGCAGTAATTATGTCAACTAATAATGTGTTCTATTTAAACACAAATAGGATTTTTATTAGTGATTATGACTGCTATTACCCAAGCGGTAATTAATACACTCATGTCGTGTTTTATATGATTGGCGACTGCTGATTATTTGACAAAATTTGAAACGATTACATATACCTAGTATACGTACATTTTTTACTGTTGGTTCAGATTTCGATAATTGGATGGTTCAAAGACATGTTTAAAATTTGAAAATTACACAAAAACTATTTAATGAAATAATCTGATTTACAAAACTGATACAGCATATCTCTGTCTATTTTGACTCATTGTATACATAAAGAAACATCTACCTCAGGAAATCAAGTTCGTCGTTGTTTGTGAGTCATATTGTATATCAATATTCTTTCAACGTACACCTTAGAAATACATTATTGTGTACACCATTAGACACAATTACTTAAAAAGTTTCACTTATTTGTTACCGCGAAAATATGCCGCAAGCGCAGAGATTTATTTTTTTCAGTAACATACTGGGTAACTAACTATATTTTTTAGATAATGAAGAATTATTCATGTGGCAGTAAGTCCCAAAAAAGAGAAAGAAAAACTTAGAGGATGCCACAAATAACGTTGAGACAATATTTATATATTTTATTTAAACATTAAAAAATAATCTTTCGAATACCATTCGAGAGTGAGAATAAATTATAAAATAATTATCCAGTTCTTTTCTCAAACTTATTTCCATTTAGCAATAGACACTTGAGCCGTACGAGCTCTCGTGTCTATTGCCAAGCAACGGTTCTCGAAAAACTGTCGAATTATTTTCAATTTATTCTCACTCTTTTGTGGTGTTACTGCTGATTATTTGCAACTAGCAGATAAGTTGTGTTATATCACAGTCGTGTATTACAAATTAGTTAAACACTATTTGAAGAAAAAAAAACAGTTGAACCCTGGCTAAACCACGTCGTAACAACCGACCCTTAGAAATACATTATTGTATACATCATTAGACACAATTACTTAAAAGTTTCACTTATTTGTTACCGCGAAAATATGCCGCAAGCGCAGAGATTTATTTTTCCAGTAACATACTGGGTAACTAAATATATTTTTTAGATAACGAAGAATTATTCATGTGGCAGTAAGTCCCAAAAAAGAGAAAGAAAAACTTAGAGGATGCCACAAATAACGTTCAGACAATATTTATATTTTGCATTTAAATATTAAAAAATAATCTTTCGAATACCAATCGAGCGTAGAAAATAAATTAGAAAATAATTCTCCGGTTCTCTTCTCAAACTTGTTTCCATTTAGCAATAGACACTTGAGCCGTACAAGCTCTCGTGTCTATTGCCAAGCAACAGATTCTCGAAAAACTCTTGAATTATTTTCAATTTATTCTCACTCTTTTGTGGTATTACTGCTGATTATTTGCAACTAGCAGATAAGTTGTGTTATATCACAGTCGTGTATTACAAATTAATTAAACACTATTTGAAAAAAAAAAAGCTCAGTTGAACCCTGGCTAAACCACGTTGTAACAACCGGCCCTTAGAAATACATTATTGTGTACACCATTAGACACAATTACCTAAAAAAGTTTCACTTATTTGTTACCGCGAAAATATGCCGCAAGCGCAGAGATTTATTTTTTCAGTAACATACTGGGTAACTAACTATATTTTTTAGATAACGAAGAATTATTCATGTGGTAGTAAGTCCCAAAAAAGAGAAAGAAAAACTTAGAGGATGCCACAAATAATGTTCAGACAATATTTATATTTTGTATTTAAATATTAAAAACATAATCTTTCGAATACCATTCGAGAGTGAGAATAATTTAGAAAATAATTCTCCGGTTCTTTTCTTCTTGTTTCCATTTAGCAATAGACACTTGAGCCATACGAGCTCTTGCGTCTATTGCCAAGCAACAGGTTCTCAAAAAACTGTCGAATTATTTTCAATTTATTCTCACTCTTTTGTGGTGTTATTACTGATTATTTGCAACTAGCAAATAAGTTGTGTTATATCACAGTCGTGTCTTACAAATTAGTTAAACACTATTTGAAGAAAAAAAAATCGCATTTGAGAAGAGAAAAATAACGCGATTTATTATAAAAAATTACAAAACTATCCAGCTTTTAAAAAAAACCTATTGGTGTTTGAATACTACCAGACTTACGAATAAACGTTACACTTTTTCTTTTTTCTGGTGGACCTTTCACAACCAGGAACCAAACATTGCATTTTTAATTAAGCACACAGATAAGTTCTACACTAAACAATAACGATAGAATGTCATTCAAAAACTAATAAATACAAAACAAATGCAATAAAACTGACATCAGTCAAAAAGTACAACAATTAATAAATCCAGTTACAGCACATCACTTAAACAAATCGGCCAAAATTGACAATTGACAAATCGAAACCCAGTGTGGCAATGCGAAATCACTAATTTTTACCAATAATAAACTGAAATGTAACTAGATTGCCCACAGTATGGCGACCCCCTATACAGGGACATTTTCACAAGGTCGAGCAATACCAATTAGAGATCTAGATTATATTGATATATTCGTGCCAGCCACACACGGAGACTTCGAAGCGTGCGTTCCGAAGCTCTGCACTGGAACGACACGCGTCAGGAATGTCCCTGCCCATGACCAAGACATTAGTTGAAGTTTAAACCATTTACAAAGTGTATCCGTTTATATGAATTATTTATTTATTAAAAGTAAAAGTCGAGAAAACTATAGCGACTGTTTGTGGGCAAAGACGCGCAAAGCACATGTGTTTGGGTGCCGACTACTAAACGCTCCAAACCTGCGCTCCGAAGTCTCTGCGTGTGGTTGGCTAATACAACACACAATCACATATTTACATGTGTCATAACTTATTGTTAGATTTCGGTTGGATAAAAAGATTAGAGGTCTTAAAATATTCTTAAGCGTGCTTTATAATTAAGGAGGATCATGAGTCAAAAGGGATATGAGTATTGGATAACAATATGGTATATAAAAAACATCCTGAAATTATTCCAAACACAATGAAAACTGAAAAAGGAAAAGATACCATTTACCAATACATTCTTTCTGCGTCAATATTATGAAGGAAACTTTTGTGATTATAATGTGAATATGATAACTCTGTATCTCATGGATGGTTCGACCTGGCAGATATCGGTGGAAAATTGCTGATTTCTATATACATATGGGTCACTCAAATTAGTTCAACAATTAAAATTGGTCAATATGGTAGTTTGACAGTATTTCTAATGAATCGGACTAATATAAATCCCCAAATATAGGTACCGAAAAAAACTTCTGTAGTGAAAGTTTTACGCCGAGGTAGACGTGTTCCTTACAGTTAGCAAAATTTTCAAAAGTTACATAAGAAAACCATAAAATGTGTCGATATTTCTGCATTTGGTTAAGGGATAGTTATTGCAAAATCCTCTGAATTGCTTATTCATCCGTGAATAAGGTCTATACATACACCGCGTTCACAATGAAAGCAGTAAATTAAATGTAATCTGACCAACGTGGTTTTGCAAAAAACTCGCGGGCAAGTCGATTTTCAAATTTGAATCAGCACATTTTGAGACATACGGCAAGTCAATGTCACTTTCGGTTGTTCCGAAAACTTAGAGAATGGCCACGATAGAGATTTACCTAAACACCGACCAAAAAAGGTGAAGATGCTAAGGTAAATATCTAGTCGCACATTCAAGACAATCATCATGTGACGGTTAGGAAACTCTTACGACACTATGATTTGGAAACGGGATTAGTATCAAAAATTCTCGAGCAGCTAAATATCATCCCTATGAAGAACAATTGGTGCATGAATTGTCAGAAGACGACTTTGATCGAGGAATTCAATTCTGCGGACAAATAAATGGAATGCACGATGAAAATTAAAATTTAATACAACACATTCTTTTTCTAATGAGGCTGCTTTCTGTTTAAGTGGTAAATGGACAAAGTTGCAGATACTGGGCGACAGAAAATCCGCATTGGATACAATAGATCCACACAATATCAGAAAATTAATGTATGCGCAGGAATTGTCGAAAATCGTATTATTAGGCCTTATTTCTTTGAGGAAACACTAAACGGAGAACGATATTTGCAATTTCTTCGATTGGAACTTATTCCTACTTTAGCTGTTCTGTTTCGCAACCCGCAGGACCCTGACGTATCAAATGATACGATTCGGTTTCAACAAGATGGGGCACCTCCACATTATGAAATCGCTCTTCGTCAATTTCTAGATGCAACCATCCCCAATAGATGGATTGGTAGAAGGGAACCTATTGGATGGCTGCCGAGGTCATCTGATATAATAACCCCTTTAGATTCTTTCTTATGGGGTTATTTAAAATCCAAATCTATGTGAATCGACCTAATAATCTTACGATTTAAAAGAAATAATGCGCCAGGAAATTCAATTAATCTCACCAGAAATGATTCGCAATGTCCAGAACTCTCTTTGCTTATCTACTGAAATACTTATTCGAATTCAAAAATTCATTGCAGTAAACGGGCAACATATTGAACATGTAATACTAATAACTTAGAAACATTTTAGAAAGTTGGTGCAGCAAGTTAGTATTTCAAGTTTTTTGTAAATATAAAAAAAAGTATTCATAATCAAAACCTGTTTACTACATCTTTGGAAACGTCTTTTTATTGTCTATACCAATCCGTGTAAAAATATACGGTGTTACATTTAAAATAACATAATTGATGTCACTTCCGGAAGTGACATTGACTTGCCGTATGTCTCAAAATGTGCCAATTCAATTTTGAAAATCGATGTGTCCGAGCGTTTTTTGCAAAACCACGTTGTTCAGATTATATTGAATTTTTTTCTTTCATTGTTACGGGTAAATCGGACTTTTCTAAGCGCCCTGTCCAAAGCTGTTACAAACGCATTGCAAAATTATTTTATAGGACTTTTATTTGTTAAAAGTTTATTGTTCTTTATTTTTTCCTTCTACGAACATATACGCAACCTTTAAAATTAAAATTTCACTAGTAAACTTTTAGTGTAAATCAGAGGAAAACGTTTATGTGAACAATTTCATTTGTTATCAAATCCGATATCTAAAATTTAATTTAGTTTGTCTCATATAAATGAGTATTACAAGTTTACTGAAATTTAAGATTTTCACTTCTGCTTTAGCTTGGACTTTAAAAGTAACACGACATTTAAACAAATTGTCTGTCACCCTCATTTTTATTTTGGTGTGTCAGCTTTGTTAAATTTAAAGCACGACGTTTTATTTTAAAAATAACCAAACACAAGTAACAATTTACACGAAGAAGCTGCAAGGAAACAAGACTGCATTTGTACAAATGTAAAACAATTTTCTAAAGAAAGCAGCTCGTTAAAAAGTCCGTTTATATTGTGCTTATGTGTGAAAATTCTCATGAAAACTTTTCAAGCAGTCGTTTGTTTGATGCTACGAACAACGGAAGTCATTTATGCGGTGAGTTACATTGTTGTAAAAATGTGTCACAGTTTTGCATCTTGTGCTTCGCGTTTTTCATTCGTTGCGGTGAATTTTTAGCATACGGAGTGATTTTTAAATAAAATAACTACACACTCCACAAGAATCATCGCATCACCATAAATTGACATTAAGTTTGATGTTAATTTTCTTCTGAATCGTTTGTTCGATTTGGATGATCCTTATTTTGGAAGATAGATTGACTCTTCGAGAATGTCACTGTCTACTGATTTTTTAAATAAAATTTCGCTTTTGAACAAATAGGGGGTGACGATGATGTTGGATTTTGGTCCAACAATTCGTAATACCCTGCGGTGTGCACCAGCAACAATAGCAAGTTACAATTAATAGCTAACTTTAGCCTCATCTTTGTTAAGTCTCCCTATAAGGTCTTATAACTCTTGAAGTGGACTTTGTTGAACACCAATTACATTAACCACGTACCATTGACTTCGCCCATATTCAATCAGGGCAATTGCTCTTATGGCCTCTTCATCAAATAAATGACGTGTTAAATGATGTTGAGCATCGATTATGCTATAATTTAGCACGGAATTTATATTTACGAAAAAACCACAGTAGAAAGTATAGAAATCTATCGCAACAATTGACACTTTGCAAACTGATTTTGTTACTTTTAGTTTTTTGTTTTCCATGCATTGCCTGCTACTTTTTTCAATGTATGCATATAGACATTCATAAAAGTCAATAAAAACATGTTTTGCTAAAGAATTGCGTATCTCTTCTATTAACAGAGATAAAATAGTATATCAAAAAAGGGAGTGTTACGATATTTACAAAGTGACGTAATTCTGGCCGAATAGTGGTGCCATTTCTCGGCGGATTAAAGAACTAACAAGCAGGTCCGTATCATGAACTATAAATGAAAAGAGGATAGATTAGCGCCATAAGAACAACGTTGGCCTGTGTACGGACGGAGCAGTGAACGGTTGTGACGTATCCATTAGTGCAAAATTGCTGTTAACAATAAAAGCCTGTGTGTTTACGTTGTGATATTATATGTTTTCTGTTCAGTTTTTGGCGACTATTTTTTTTATTGTTAAACGTTTTAGATTGATACTAAACTTTTAAGAACATCGTACAATCAAGATTTTGTGTGTTTTTCGTTTTTACACAGACTCGATTTGTGATTAGTATTTGGACATTTTTGTATTCTAATCTATTTTTTGAACGTATTTTAACAGTTTTGCAAGGTTTCTCTTAAAACTAGGCCCTGGAGTTGTGAAAAAATTAGCAAATAAAATAAAGAAAGAAGAAGATACTATTTAAAATTATTTATGACTTATAAATTAAGAATTATAATTCGAATTAATTACAATAACTTTCAAGCCGAGTTTAAAAGAGATTTGAAAAGAAAACTTTTCATAGCAGACGATGGTCAAAGAAGCAAAATTTGCAAATTAAAAAAAATAGTAAATTAAAAAACTCTTTAATCACTTTTAAGGTTTTATAAGATTTTTTTCAATAATACCTAATAGTTGTTTATGTTTTAATATATTTTAGAAATATTTTTTAAGAATGTAGTTTTCTGATATACATATAATTTTCGGTTCTTTAAACCAAAAATTTGTCGGTTGTTTTAACATCAGTAACTTAGCTTTAATATAAGTTAAATAAATAATTAAAATAAGTAAACCTTTTTTTATGTTAAAGCATAATTATTCCCATGTAAGTCTTCTCTTATTTTTTCAATATTAATAATTATCATCTGTTACATATTTAAAAATAAAAATATTTGCAGTCACTCTTACGTGTGTTTATATACTTGTTTTTAAAAGTGAATATAAGTGACATATTTTCAAGCAATAAAAACAACTTTTTACACTTGGCGCTTTTATATATTGAAAAATATACATTTGGACTTTTTTTATAAACTAGCAGATCAAATAATTTCTCAAATATAATTTCATTTAATAAAATAAGACGTCCATAATAGTCATCCGACTAAAACTAAAATTTTATTAATTTATTGCTCTATTTATATTGCTCGTACAAACTTCAGATGTGTTAAGAATTTTTTTTTTGTTAAATGCTCATTTGAAAAATATAAAGCACTTTTTAGTTTAAAAATAAAAAAAAGTTAAACAGCGTAATTTAAACAAAGACGATGTATCGCCGTACATTTTAAATGAGGTGCGTCTGAAAATGCACTGATGGTGACGTCACGGCATGCAACCGCTACGGCTAAGAAATTAGATTAACTCGGCTATCCTCTTTTCGTTTATAGTCCTTTTATAGTCCTTGGGTATGACGGACACTCTTCGTGCGTAACTATAATTATTTAAATTTGATCGTTTGCGTTCAGGTAGGAGTGTGATGTACGATGGCTCTGAAGGGCCACAACAAATAAAAAAAAACTAGAAATTTCTACGTTAAAACTAGAAATTGCTACTTTTGAAACTGGAAATTTCTACGTTTAAAGTAGAAATTTCTAGTTTTAAATTTTTGACCTTAAGAGGCGCGGCGCCCAAAACGGGTTTATACTGCTTTACCTTAATCTGAGGCTTTACCAGTGGCTTCTAGGTAAAAATGTCCTGTATAAAACTTTTTAAAAACATGGAACTTATGTCTGATACATTTTTTGCAAGTCGAATAGACACCTATGGGGTTTCAAAGTGGGACTGATCATTAGAAGGTTCAAGAATGCCCAGTTTTAAGCTAAATATGTTTTTTTAGGAAATCAAGTTCTTAAAAAGTTTTATACCAACGGCCATGCCTCAAATACCTGTGTTAGAAGCCACTGGTAAGGCGGTATTGGCCAAAAAACCCTTTTTGGGCGCCGCGCCTATTAAGATCAAAAATTGAAAACTAGAAATTTCTACTTTAAACTAGAAATTTCTAATTTCATAATAATATGTAGAAATTTCTATTTTTAAAGTAGAAATTTCTAGTTTTTTTTATTTGCTGTGACCCTTCAGACCAACGTAGTGGGCACTGTATGAAGTGAAAACGAGCTTTTTAGGTTCAGTTCAGGTAAAAGTTATCCATCTATTCACCATTTAATGTAGAAAAAGATAAATGAAAGCCTACAGAATTTGCTGTTTCAAAATTTGCTTAAAATACTAACGATGTAATTTCATTAAACCATCCTCGGACTGTAGTTTATTCAAAATCCAGTATTATTATGTTAACATTTTACATGTTACTCTCCCCCCGTATAATCGATTGCGATGCAGCTCATAGAATACCACAGAAGTCATTTTCCGCGGTTTTGTCTCTTCGCCAATGATTAGCGGTGTTGCCACATCTCATTGTGAACAATGTTACATACACGTACGTCATTATTCGTTCATCAAGACTGTATTGTTATGGAAAATGTGGAGCGCCGCTTGGGGCCATTACCAACTGTAGTGGGTTAGGCTGCGACGTATTACTGCTTCTTTCGAGTTTCGGCAATTACCGTCTTACTGGGCGAAATGCATCATTCCGTTATGTACAACGAACGAGTAGTTTCAGATTCAAGAAGATAAAAGTATTATATTTCATTTTCCCGTAGATAACAACCCTATTTCACATAGTTAAATTTAAGGAGAATCATGTTTTACAACCATTGTTGTCAAAATCGTTCCCAATTTTGTTGCTTTAAACACAGACAGCAAATAAACCATCGAGGTACTAAAGAAGAGATGGAATAAGTATTAAATATCAGTATGAAAAAGTTACACTTGTGTGTGGCTAACTCCATATTCATTTTAATTTTTAAATGTATTAATTAGAGGTTGTTTGATTAATCGTTTGCCATATTCTAAATAATAAGAATAATAATAATAACGTGATTTATTTGTCCAACAGGTAACCCCACTTACAGGACAAAGTTTCAGTACAAAATATGCGTAGAATATTATACTTAAATCGTATACTTATATTAAACTATAAACTTATATTATTAAATATGATTTGAAGGAAACTACTCAGCGGGCAAATACCCCGACCTGCATTAAATTACACCTTCAAATCATGATAGCATTCAGACCATATGAGAAGTTTCATACCTCTCACCACTATAAACTTATATACTAAGGTAATATACTTAAATTCGTAATGCTGCTATAAAAAAAAATACAAAATTTTAAGCTGAGTATAGTAACAGTAAAAGTAAATCGTATAGTGAACATTAATCTTACTAGGCATTAAAGTGGTTTAGATATAGTTGAGAAGAAAGGAAAAAACAATAATAATAATTAAGACAGGTAAATAATATAAGACAATAATTAATTCGTGTAAGGTAATATTTGAGCATTTTGAAGAAGGTAAATAAATAAAATAAAAAGGCAGAGCTATAAAAAAGATTTTGGTTCTAAAGATTAAGATTATATTTCAAAAGCTTGTCTAGCATTTTTCAATAGATCTTTTTGTGTACAAGTGTTTATATCATAGTATTGACTTATTTTGTTAAAATAACACATACAATATACATATAGGTGATTATAATATCACGTTGCTGTTGGCTCGAATATTGTAAAATGTGATATTTTGTTGAGAATGCGCTCTAGGAATCAGCAGATTAATTTGTGAAAGAATTTGGCGACAATCAATTTTATTATGTAGTAATTTATGGAGAAAAATTAGTATGGAACAGATTCGTCGAAATTCCAGACTCTTAAAATTAAAGCTAGCCAGTAAATACCTATTGTCTACCCAGATTACGCTTCCATACTCGATCTTTGATCTTACATAAAAGTAGTATAATAATTTTAGACGTTGAATTATTAAATGATTTACAATTTCTTATGATAAAGCCTTAGCATTTTGATTGCTTCTTTAGACTTAATGTTCGTATGTTCGGTAAAGCTAAGTTCAGGATCGAAATATATACCTAAATCTTTGATTATATTTCTGCGTTCTAGGACAGTATCATTGATTGTGTGGTTGTAGATAATATGATTTATATTTTTTTCTGTAAACTACTTTACATTTGGTGGCACTGATGTCAACTTTGTTAAGAATCTGCATCGAGGTTATTTTGAAAACTTATACAATCATTTACGGAACTTATGAGCTTGAAAATTTTTAAATCATCTGCAAATATCAGGGAATCGCATTGTAGTTCAATACACAGATTACCGATAAATAATAAATAATAAGGGCCCGAGATTGGAGCCTTGTGGTACTTCGGATGGTGCCAAGTATGTCGATGATTTATGTCGGTTGTAAAATGCAAATTGCTTTCTCTCTGTTGAAATTTAGTACTTGATGCATTGTGAAATTTATAGTTTGAGTATTCTGAATACTGATGATCTGTGGATTTCCAAGATTGCGGCAAGTTGACAGATGGAACACGGTGGCATCGCACTGTCTGTCCTTCTCTGTTTCTCCTCAGTGAAACTGTTTCTGTAAACTTCGTTAGTAGTTGTCTTACATGTACATATGTCAGAAACAGTTTTTCCTGGAAACGAGCAGCTGCGCGCGAAGCACAATATAAATTATTACTATTTCTATTCATTTTGCTTGTGTGTATGGTGTAAGTCATCTTGAATAATATGAAATTTCAAATACACGAGAACACGTGACAATTTTTATTCAGACTTATTTGCATTTTCCTTAAATTCATGTAAGAATGAGCGAAACATTACTAAAAACAGCTGTTTATGTAAGATAGGAAAAAAATATGCACACAAATATTGGCCAACCTTGGTGTGGCATATGTTTTTGTCTAATATAAGAATATTTAGTAACCATTTTGCTCCACATGACATTTACCTGAGGTAACTCGTATCATAAATTTATGTATCAAATTTTCAAAAAACATCTCGCTGGATTATTGTTATCGTAAGGCAGGCTTACATTTTGTTTTCAGAAAGTGCATTCTTATTGAAATCTGATGAATTAATAAACCTGTTATGTTCTGCTAAATAGCCATTATTTATACGGTTTTCCCTTGGCTCTATTAGTATCCTGTTACAGTCTGAAATCGAATACGTTTATTAATTGGTCGTTACATTTACTTTGCCGTTAGGAAACTTTCCGTAATATGCCAGCAAATTTCAGACGTAGCGGAAATGTATCTCATATAGTGAGATTTATAAATAGAATTCGTTAGACAAGTTCAATATCAATATCGTGGTAGATTATAAACTTGTTACTTAATTAAGTTGGATATTGACCTCATCAAAACTATATGTCTACTTATTTTTCGCAAAAACTGTAATATTAACTACGTTTGCTTGATGTACGATTATGTTGAAATGCATTAACATTAAATTTTGTCTTCATTTTATCGCAAAATTAAAGGGATTCTAATACTGCGGTCAAAACTTTAATAAAAAGTAAGGTTCAAGGTGGGAGAATTAAATTTTTTTCACCCTGTATAGTAAAGGGGAATAATGGTATAACAAAACATCTGAGTTTTTTAATTTACAAAACTTCGTTATTTTGTTAGGTTCTGGTCAACATTTTTCTTGTATTTCCAATTAACATTTTGACATTTTAATCGGGAAAGTATCATTTTTTACCCATTTGTTAACATAATTTTAAAATATTAATTTTTCAAATAGTGGAGGTGCTAGATATAGAAATGCTGTAAGTTGCAATAAGAATATCCGCATAGGTAAGAATGTACTTTATGGGAATCCAAAATTGCGGCTATAATTCAAAATAGCTACACGTGTTGAAATTTTGTGACAACTTTTTTTTTTACGCATCATACAAAACAGCGTATGGTATCGATTTATATGTTTTGGAGGTTAGGGGCTTCAGTTTTCATGTCAAAAATAGGCTAACGCTAACAGTCAGCTGTTTTCCGGATTCTTAATAGTTACACAGAATCGTCAGTTTGATATGCAGAATTTTTCAAACACGAAATTCAACCATTTCCATCTACATCTTCCAGTAATAGAGAATTTCTATCTAGCAATAATAAAGCTGATGTAGCACACATTCTAGAGGACAGTGTAGACAAGAATGTCCATACCTTCATAACAACTTGTGATGCTATAGTTCATGATGGTGCAGTTCTTACCAACATTTTAAATCCACACATTTGATGATTATCATATGAATACATTTCACATTTGTAAAGACATTGAAGTTTTCGGCTGTCGAAGAATTATTATTGATTTGATTTGGGGCAGATAAATTACACCAAGTATTATAGGTGAAACTAGACAGAAGAGGGAAGCAGGAACCAGGAGAGAAGCCTTTACACGTGATTTTACGTAAAAATTGACAAGAATCTTTGAGAAATTCAAGTGACTTTTAGTCTACTTGGAACATTCGCTATAAATACTGTCACAAATATACAGTTTGTAACCACTGCAGGTGAAGAAGTTAAAGGAAATATTACTACCCAAAGTTCCCTAATTGGTGTTACTTGCTCTGGTCATGAAGAAGTTGACTCAAGGAAAATACTGCATCTCCAAGACATGATAGACAATGGCGTCAAAAAAAATATATTGGTATACGCACTGTAGATTCCGATGTTTTAGTTTTAGCAATTACGCCTACTTCTTTACCTTGTCAACAAAGGGTCTGAATACAGTTTGGATTACATTTGGAACAGGGAAGAATTATAGATTTATTCCGGTTCATGCCATAGATGCAGCAATTATTAGAAAGAAAAGGGCTTTTGCTTTACCAGAATTTCATGCTTTCACAGTGTGACAACAATTCTAGTTTCACAGAAAAGACAAAAAAAATCAACTTTGAACTCATGGTTGCTCTTTAAAGAAGCTACTACCGCATTTTAATTCATATCATTACAGTAAATTTCCTTTTCTGCGGAAATTTTAAACATTCTTGAAAGATACTACTATACTGTTCAACCAGCAACAATGAAATTGTTAATGATGCAAGACAATAATTGAAAGGGTGGATGGATAAAGGTGTTAACTGACATAATTTCAAGAATTGGAATATCCTGTTTTATAAATGTGTTGTGATGTTACAACATCATCAATGTTTCGTAACGTTTCTATGGCTGAATGCTTAGATACTGAATGGACAGCAGCTGAGAAACAATATACCTCCGTGCCTCTGGTAAATAAAGGTTGGTAAAAACGCAATTTGTTAATTAACACCTTTATTCATCCAAGCTTTCAATTGTTCATGACCAAAAATCACCCGCTTGAAAGTCTGCCGCCCTCAAAGGGTGCATTACAACATGTATTACGTAGTACTTTCCAAGCTGACACATTTAGGGACAAACAAACAAATGCATAATATGTGTACCATCTCCAACCAAATGAATATGGTGGTTGAATGTTTTATCATAAGCAAATGAAATGGTTGGACTTGCCAGAAATTTTTTATTCATGTAGAGAGCTAATTAAATGTATGTGCAAAATCTGTTGTGTCGCACGTCCGCTAAAAGAGTTATTATAGCGGTCAATTTAACATATTTGCCATAAATAAAATCGTAAATGCTGGTAAAATTATTTCGAGCGTTTCCTTGTCTTCTTTCATCATCATCACTTATGAAATATCAAGAAATTACTTCCCCTCACAATAATTGTTAAGGATAATAGAGTGCAATATTTAAATACTGAAAGAAGCATATGAACAATATTAACACCATTAATTTTATATGTTAATTAGTAAATGAGATGGAAACGTAATAGTCAAACGCTAGCACTATATCTGTTTCGGACATGTCTAGTTTTGAATGAATTCCATAGACAGTCTGATTTTATTGAACAATACAATGGATATCTATTGCTTTAATTACTCAGTTTGTGAAAGTGAAAAAAAACTGGACAAAAATAATCAAAATGAAAAAAATACAGACATTACGTACGCTCATCATCAAAACAAGTCACAATTTGTCCCGCCGCGTCCTCAATTTTACTGATTATATTTACTTTTAATTTTCATCAAGTTAATGCGCTGTAAATGTTGTTGGACATTTCGGGTTTTAAGGCATTTTATTCAAAAACATACTATATAAAAATTTCAATAGACCATGTGATAACTAATTTTGATGGCAGAAATTTAAAAAATAAGATTTTTATTTTAAATGTAACCCAAATGTCGGCTTTCGACCATTTGCTCCTCATGGTTATATTACTGAAATGGAAATTTTGGTCTAGGGCAAATGTCGTTTTATGTTTTTTCCTAGATAGTGTTCAGGATTTACATATTACTTGAAAACAGTATATTATGAACTTTTAAATAATATTGCAAGGACAATCATTGTGATCATGTAATATTACGTGGCGGTGATTTTTGCTTATGCCCTTGTTTGGGAAAAAATGGATATAGTATAAGTCTTGACTGTTCTCTAAATGTGGGCCACAGATAAAATGACACAAATTAAGTGAGTGTACTGTACTTTTCACATAACCTCCTATCCTTATATTTTCCTCAAACGGATACGATAGATAAATAAGGAGGTAAAGTAGATGTAGATACTAGTGCTGGCAAGTGAACCAGTTTTCTGAATAACGGGTTAATAGGTTTTGGACTATTTGCGGTTTTGTACAAAATCGAAAACCGGTTATTTGGTTAATCAGTTAACCAGACAACCGATTATTCGAATAACCGGTTTTCTAATAACCGACTATTCGGATAATTAATTAATATGCGTTTCATTTGTTTCAAATGTTGTTGAAATATGTAACTACAGGCGGGCACGTGGCCACCGACGCCTGTTGAGTTTAGAATTTACATAAAACCTTATGTATTTTGTATTTTGTTGTTTTTGTCGTAGTTTGTAGATATTAACTAAACACAATAATACACAACCACAACTCATGTGCATGGCGTGCGCCTTGCGCGTGCTCTAAATAAAAGCAGGAACAACAACCTTTTGCACTCATTTCTTTGCAGTTTTTATTTTCAACTTCAACGTCTCGTCTCGTATTATGCAAAATTTATATAGAATTAGAGATTGGGAGGTAGCAGAATAGTCTGATTTCGTTCTCAAAATTAGAGAAAAGTTTTCTGTTTATATGTTTTCATAGAATAATCCTTTTGGCGCAGAGGTTTACTTAATAATTTTTTTTAAATAATTTAGAGAACAGTGGCTTAATACCCAAAGAAGGTGAGAAGATACATTATAGGATGCCACAAATAAATAACTATAGAGAATATATTTTACTCTTGTGATTGCTAGTTATACATATATGTGTTGGTAATACATTCACCAATACTTTCAGCCCTCTTTGTATTAATTTTGGATGTTACCGACCTCGCCAGAATAACTAGTACATAATAGGTCTATAAAATTATTGTAACGAGTTTTTTATACTAAGGTGCCTACTGATCTACTGAAATGAAAATATTAAATTTGTTTGTTTCTAAATTCGAAATTATAAACTCAATCTAATTTGTTTTCTTATTAATCGGTTTTTCAAGTATCCTATTAACCGGTTTTCGGGTAACAGATTAACCTGTTTTCGGATAACAGATTAACCAGTTTTAGGATAACGGATTAACCAGTTTTCGGATAACCGAATAACTGGTTTTTTAGATATCCGAATAGTCGGTTATTCGGATAACCGATATCCGAGTATCCGATTATTCGAATATCCGGTTACCCGAATAACCGGTTTTGATCTATATTTGGATACCCGGTTTTATCCGAAACCGGTTTCATTTTTTTCCAGTTTTTGCCACCACTAGTAGATACCTATCTAAGAAAAATCCATAGTTTCTGAGGAAATTATATCACGGCATGCACACACAAATATTCTTCTAATTTAGTAACAAGAATACAACTCCTTAAGCCTGAGCCATACTGATCCGTACGGAATCGGAACGGACGAAATCGGCTTCGGAGCGGTATGTTCACAGTAGCAGAATTTCTGGATGCCGATGATGGTTGAACGTAAATTCTTTCGTGGAGGAGCATAGAAAAAAAGCTTCAGTTTAAATAGCTTAGTGTTCTATTTAGTCGATTTCGTTTATATGTAGACCAAGTTGCATCAGAAATATTCTGATGGAATGCTCCTAGAGGATTCCGAAACGGCTATTCGCGGGCCTGTCAAGTGTGGATTTACGCATTTAAATCTATTTGTTTCATTCCTTTGGTAATTTGCTTTTCCATCCAAGCCGATCCGGCCGGATCAGTGTGGCCCAATCTTTAGTCTTATGGATGCACATACCATTGCAGGGCAGTATTCATAGTTTTGGGATGCTGCTAGCTGCTAATAAGCTGATTTATTATTAAAGTGGTTTCATTATTTCGGATTATGTTGCTGTTTGGTTTGAGTCTGACAGTTTACAAAAATAATTTTACTTAGACGTAGCAGGTAAGTTACGTTTTGCTGTGCTAGTTCCTTAATTTCAGCTATTGAATATAAAAGTGAGTTAAAAACAATAAAAAGGATGGTTATATCAAATATGTACTCTTAAAATATCCACCATAGTAATATCCACGATTCAGTAATAACCGTCACGATATAATAATGCGGCCTCATAATACGGTGTCAGGTGTGGGTATTTAACTCGCCCTCAGCCATTTGACAAAATGGCCTGTAAAAATTTAATTAACAGGATAGATAGATAAGCGCCGAGTACAAACACAAATACTCACTATATAATTCAGTGAGTATAAATAAGCTGCAAAACACCCTCGAACTAATTCCAGTCCCATCTCATGTTTGCCTGTAATATCACGACCTCTCTACCTCCATGCTCCTTTCCAACCATCCATTATCTTTTAATGATATCGCAACATTCGCAACCTTATTGTCCGTTTTACCGGCCCCGTCGGACGGGCATCTGGTGCCAGAGTAGGTAGGGGTAAACAGGCGAAACTGAATCGCGAACATCACTGAGAATCCAAGCTAGAATTATCGCACGTTTACAGATCCTTTGCAAAACTTGGGTGGTTCTGCGCCGAGGGCTGAGTGTTCAGAGTGGCTGCGACATAATATTTTACTTTATCGGGAAGTTAATTCGCCAACAAAACTTTTCAATATCATGTACCATTTGTGAAGGGAGTCAAGAAAATACTACATAGATTAATTACAGTAGACAACCGGACAGCATTTTTAAATTAAATTTATATGCTACAAAAAAATAAGTGACATGTTTAATTTTTTCATGTGCATTAATATAGCACTCTTTAAAAAATTATTAAGAGCATTACACAATAACCCAACCACACGTAACTATATTTTTGCTCATAAATCTTGTACATTTACGCTAATGTATTGTTAGTGGTGGACTGTATACAATTGATACTTGTAATGATTATTAAAATAGCAAAACAGTGTATTTTACTACTTTTCACTGGATATCCGGCTCGATTCTAACCAGTGTTGTAGAGAGGTACAATACCGAGGGGATGGGTTATTATTAGAGTGCCCGCGCACTAAGCGGCCAGATTGCGACGGCCATGGCCAGGATATACACGACCGAGAATGCGGCCAGTAAGTGTGTACCCTGTACAAACCATTGGCCGCACGGCCAGCTGACCGCGAGTTCACTGCTCCTATTCTCGTTGGCCGTCGCGACTCGCTAACCGTCGCGACTCGCTACCCGTTGCGACTCGCTAACCGTCGCGACCAGTGTGCGATGAGGCATATAACCATACAAAACGTTGCCCGTCGCGACTTGGCCGCTTAGTGCGCGTGGGCTCTTAGACTGTATACACTTAATAATTGTAGCATAGAAACTCAAACAGTGTAACTTCTTTGCAAAATGCACTTGTTTTATAGACACCAGTCACAAGTATTATTAATTAATTAAACACCACAGGTAATACAACCACCTGTATCCCCGAAGGTGCCTCGAGTTACCTTGTGCGGGAGAGGGCTATACATTTAGAGACAATGGACATACCCAATGTCGGAGTGTGCTAGGATTAATTTCTGGTTAAAATCATAGCTCCTCGACCGGGGATCGAACCCGGGACTCCAGGATAAGAGGCAAGTATCCTTACCAGTCGACCACGAAGCCACAATGCTTAAAATGGAGGACGTGTGTTGCCCTACCTTCATTTATAAACTAAAGATGTAGGACCGGCTTAAAAAAGTAAAGGGGTTTCTTGGCCTTAACAATGTAACAAAAAAATTGTTGTTTTCCAGTTGCGAGATATACACAATATATAGTGTGTTTCTAAATTACGCGGACAAACCTGGCAACTTAAGGTAAGCGCCCGTTTGTTCCCATGGGACGCATAGGACAAATCGTATTATTTTTGTCAATATCGCACATTACTTCAGATACTTATTTACGGATTTAACACTCAAATCACTCGTTATTACATCTCAAGTTCTATTTTGTCTTTATGGACGAGATGAGCGGTTCAAAATAGGAGTTATTTGCAATTGCATGTGCGTTGAAAAACGACGAAAAAGTCAGAAAGAAAGAAAAAACGAAAGTTGTGGGTCCATAATCAGGCCCGCGCCGTACATAAGTGCAAAGTCGTACGGTACACGACGGCGCCGAGGCGTCGGGAACACTAAAAGGCCCCAAAAGTAAAAAAATATAATATAGTTAACAAATAAAATGTATAATGATAAAAAAAAATAAAAAAGGAAATGCAATCTATTACACAGTTTCTATACCGCTAAACAGATTTTGATTGTTTTTTAAAATACTCGGGATGAGTTGAATAGAAAAGAAAAATAAATTTATCGAATATTTTTTTGAAATTATTTTGGAATGGTGGATAATACTAAACTTTACCTGTAACTTTACCCGTATCTCAGCATTATAAAAATTGGGGGCAAACTATATTAAAATAAATACACCATGGCGCCAAAAAGAGCTAGACGCGGGCCTGTTCATAAGGTACATATGAAGACAAAATTGTGTGGAGAATTTTACACCTATTTATTGATTTATTACAGGATGATTATTAATAAACCATCGTCCATTGGGATTTACTAGGTGATCCGAAAGAAAATGGTGTAGTGTAGTTTGTACTAAATTACGATTATTCCGAGCCGATTCCGAATGACGTCATTATTACGTATCGCTTAGACAGATTTGATCTTTTTTTAAAGAATCCTAAACGGAATTCCTCTCATGCGATGCGTCCAATGCGAATCAATGTACTTTGTCCTGTTCAAAATTATGGGAATAATCATTTTCGTCCGACTGGTCCGTCCAATGCGTCCTTCCGATTCCTACAAATATGCGCTAACCTTTACTTAGGACCTTAAAATAATAGGAAAAAATTCTCATAATATTGGTGCAGAAGTGCTTCGTAACGGAACGAAGACTGCCAAATGCGCAATATTATTTTAAGATATAAATTCAGCCGCATGTAAGTAGTGCAGCATTTTGTTTATTTTTTTTTATTTTCCCGATTCCTTTTTGTGATTAATATTTTTGAGGTTTGCTTTACAAATTTGTACAATTTTACATAGAAAGGCATATTTGTCGCTAAATTGCACCGTTTTCGAGAAAACTGGCTTGAAAAGTAAATATGTCTTTGTATGTACATCTGACATACTACATAATTTGCCATTCTTACTTCGTTATTTACTCAAGTTTTCGAAACGTATAACGCCGGGTTCTCCCTCGCTATTTTTTTATGATTAACTTTATTTTAGTTCTCCAATGAAACAATAAAAAATAAAAAAATACATATATTTATGAATTAATATACAAAGCAAAAGGCTCCTTCGGGAGTGGTCAACAAGTAATAAACCTACAATAACTTAAAACTAAAACACCGAAATCATAGTTTAGTCCACTTAAACAGTTTTTTTTAAAGGGCGCCACCCGCCTTTCTGTATTGTTCACATATATGTAATCAAAAAAATTACAAAGCACTAATGCCGTCGAAAGGGGGAAAGAACGGTTATTCTTTACTAAAATGTCTCACACTGCTCAGTCACAAGTTAAAAAAAGTCTAGGGGGCTTTTTCCCACTCTAGGTCGGTGGACAGGCATATCAGCCCATTTATACAAATTGAATTTCAAATTTACAGCTCACACTCAGAATGGAAGCTGGTGTTTTATTAATTAATAGGTACCTATTATAACAATAATTAGAAGGGATCCTACCTTCTCACTTAGCTTTCCTTTGTCACATATGTAGTAACTACTTTACCATAACAGCTTAACCAGACAAAATCGTGAACCAAGCTCAGCAACGTACACTCACTCGCTCAAAGGCCAACTCAAGTCTGCTATCAGAAATAAGATAACATAACGTACAATTTAACACAGCGGGAACATAGGTCCGCACTGGGCCGTGGCTCGGCCGAGAGTCCTGAAACCTAACCGGCTTCGTACTAGCGTTCCCCCTTTGTCCCCCACACACCGCAAATGTTCGCGCTGGTGCACTAAAGGTCCAGTGGTCGCACAAATTATCAAAGATTTACAAATCAGTAAAGTCGGGTCTAGAATTTTTAAGGTTGACCTCCAACCAAATTATGCAATTAGCATTAAACAAAACGCAAGTTAATTGTTTCCAAAAATGGACCGTTACAAACGGTATGTTTGGGCATTGTATGAAAACTCATAGCAGCGCTTAGAAGTTAGCACGACGGATTCAGATTTTAAATTTCGTGAATGTAATATAATAATATATTGAGAATTCATTTCTAAAAAAAAAAAAATAAATAATTATTGGGTATTACAAAAGCTTTCTTTCAAACCTAACATGATAATAATAAATAGCTATAGTTTTTTTTTTATATTTTATATTGTCATTCTTATCTGAATGTGCTAGTATAAAAGTTTTAGGTATATAATTAATTAAAAATAAATACACTTTATCATAGAAAATATTAAAACAACTACTCAGTCTAGGAGCAAGAACTGCATTGACTTAAATAACATGTATACAAATATTTAAATTAGTTAACTCAAAATATGAACATTTGTCATATTTATTTGACATTTTAAATTGTGTTTTTGTTTTTTGTATTGTAACTACAGGAAATCATTTCTGAAGTGTAAAAATTTTCCTTTTTGGCGAGTTAATATTTTTTAAATCTCAATATATTCTTTTTGCTTCAAATACTAAAAACACTGTGTTATTTAACTTAATGCAGTTCTTGCTCCTAGACTGAGTAGTTGTTTTAATAATTTCTATGATAAAGTGTAATGGAGGTGTTGTTTTTGATTTATTATATACCTAAAACTTAAAACTTTTATACTATTTATTATTATTATTATGTTGGGTTTGAAAGATTGCAATAATTATTTTATTATTTTTTGAAATACGGAGAATTCATTTAAAAAAAATAAAAAAAAAGTTGATTTTTCTCGAAACCAGAAATGTAAACAATGTGAAAAATATGCTAAAGGTTTTATGAACATATTAACTTTCAAAATCCAATTCAGATTCAATAAAAAAATCATGGACTACCTGACTTCTGTATGATCGAGTATGATATAAGTTCACACATCTTTTCTTTTAGTAATTGTTCAGTTGCTCTATTCCCAACAGATAAAACTTCCTTCACTCCGGCCTGAACTGTAGCATCCCCCTATTTAGCAAGCATTCCGGGTGACGTAACTGCTCTGGCAATTTGAAATAATTGTCTCACCTTAAAATGTTTTATTTATCCCCAGTGATGGATTCGATTGTATTGTTCCAAATCCCTCTTAATTGAAAGTGGTAAAACGTGATAATGACCCGCAGACCCATTGAAGGCGCAGTTGGTGACAGACACTCAGTTTTAATTGGCGTCTTTCGTAAATGGTTCGCTTTCTTCGTGATGGCGACGAGAAAATTCGGGACGTAAATAATTTGAATTATTACAGGGTGCATTTATCAGATCGGTACAAGGCAACCCTTTTCTTTATTAAATATGGAAAGTGAAATATATGGGACCGTTTTATAAGTTATATTAATTTATCGTCAGCCTGACACTGTCTTGAAAAACGGTAATGAAAAAGCTATTTCAACGGAATGCGGGCAATTTATATTTTTAAGAGAATAATATTTTTTTCTCGTAAAATAGAATAATAAATATGATGTTTTTTTTATTCTGAGGATAGGGTTTGATATTATTAAGGAATTCGATAAAGATGAGTTACGAATTTTTATTAAAAACGGGTGAAAATATACATTCAATTAAAAAAACTTTCCGTACAAATATATAAAAAGAAGTTTTTTTTTTGCTAAATTATTGAAAATTACAAAATTTAACAACATGCAAAAAAAGTTGGAAATAAAATTGGCTAATCCTAAAAAAGTTTTAAATATATTGAATAAACTGTTGAGGGTTATATATTTTGAATATTGTGCTTGTTAAATGTTCGCCTTCTTTTTCCACACATTCGTCTAAACGACGCTGACGCAACGATCGAAATCAGCTATAACTCGTTGAGGCATATCATGTGGAATTGCTTCAATTTCTTGTCGGATATTTCTATTGAACTCCTCTATAGTTCTAGTCTTACTTTTGAACATCCTACTCTGTAAATATCACCATACAAAAAAGTATGGGGTAATAATATCGGGAGACCTGGAGGGCCAATCAAAATCACCGTTTGGAAAAATTAATTCCTTTGGAAAAGTCTGACGCAGGATTTCTATACTTGTTTTTCTAGTATAGTAGGTCGCACCGTCTTGTTGATAATAAAAGTGACTTCGTTCTTCTTCAATTTACGGTATAAAAATTGCTGGCTCTTGTGTAGATATCGTTGAGAAGTGACTGACTGTTTCACCATTTTCTTAAAAAAAATATGGGCTGGAAATTCTTTAAGATGCACAGCACACCAAACAGTTACTTTTATGGAATGTAAGGACCTTTGATAGATTTCACACCGGTGTACGGTAACCCAATAGCAACAATTCTGTTTATTTACCGTACCGTATAAAGTAAAGTGTGCTTCGTCGTTGATGAAAAGGTGTTGTGAAATATCCGGTTCCTCATCTCTTAAAAACGTTGACAAACATCAACACTTTATTGCTTATCATCATCAGTTAACTTCTGTACCACTGCCATTTTGTATGAATGAAAATTCGTTTTGTGCAGCATTCTTCGGGTACTTGTTGCAGATAAATTTAACTCTACCGCCTCTGAAACATCGATTTGGGCTAAGCAGATTTGATTGTCTTACCCCATTTTCTAGATTGCATGCAGATAGATTTTCCTCTCTCAACTGACCCATTATTTCGCCATTTCCTCACCCACTACGAAATAACACCTCGATCCGGAGCATCACGAACAGTAAAATGGAGTTAAAATAAATGTTGGGTTTGAATGATATAATTATATTTCACAGAATGATCAACACAAAATGTTCGTTGCTGTATATTCCAACGCACCATTTTGCAAACCGTCAAAATATCTCCAAAACTTCATCTTTCGAGTGTTATGTTATCAGAATTTAGCGATTGATAGAATGTATTTTTTGGCTGTTATTGTATGTGATAGCTTTTGTACAGAACTTTCAGAGATAAAAGGAATACTCCGCCAAGCAAATTTACTGTAATAATTTTTGATTGATGTACAAACTTATCGATTAACTGATGATTAGGTCCCGCATATACACTTATATGCAAAAAAATCCGCGCACCTACAATTTTAGCAATTTTACAAAAACTTTTAAACCAATTTCGAATTTCTTTTTTTGTTTTGTGTTTGATAGAGTAGCTCTTTTGGATTTACATAATTTACCTGAAACCTAATTTTTGAAAATAACATGTTGTTTGGGGAAATGAAGGTTTGATTTTTAAGGGTAGATTTAAAACTCTATGATATAAATTTGACGATAAATAAATGCATTCATTTTTTAACATTTTTATTTTAGTTTCGTGTTTTTATTTTTAATAGTTTAGTAAGTAGAAAGAACAGCATAAAGATTTTTGTTGAAAACGTCATAAACAAATTAATAAGCAAACTTAAAACTAATTATTTGGATAGGTACATTATTAATAATGGGTATTTCCCTCGGCACATTAAAAGTTCATGAATTCTATTTGCCATGGATCTAATTAAATTTTGGATATATTCTTCAGACATATTATTCCATTCCTCCTCGAGGGCTATCCCTTAATTAATTTATTGTTTGTGGATGTCGGTTTAGAATACGTCGTCCAAGTAATCCCAAACATGTTCGATCGGGTTCATATCGGGATATCTCACTGGCCATTCCATTAAAATTGATATCGGCCCAAACTATTAAGAATTGATGTTGAAAGGGCTGAGTCTCAAGTCGAGTACATGGTCGTTTCCAGACACGCGTGCGTCCGTCATAACGCATCCACGTGTGTCTGACCCAGTAGCAATATTTAATCTGGCCACAGCCTTCTTGTACGTAAAGAAGACTCTTACTTTCGTAGCATTTATAAATCTGTTTCTTAAAACTGACAACCTTATGAATCTGTCGTCTGGCACATTTGTTATCCCTGTTTTACCAGTCTCAATCCTGACGTAGCTTTCTGTTTGTCGAAATCTAACTACAGCATTTCTAAGAGTAGTTTTTGTCATTTGCAAAAAACGGGATGCATGACGCAGCCTTTTTCCATCTTGAATTAAAGCTAATGCTTGAGAAATTACTTCTTTAGAAAGAACCATACTTTTTATCGCGGGTTTTTATCAAACTTGACAGGTAAACAGAGCATTTGTCACAACAATAAATCATAGCCAACTTACATGCAGGAAATTATTAATTCACATTGTTAACTTTTTTACTTAGTTTGATTAAAAATGCTGTATTTTCCAAACTATTAAAAATTAAAAGATGAAATAAAAGCAAAATGGTAAGAAGTGATTGCATTTGTCTAGCGTAAAATAAGAAAAGCTACATTGCTATCACAGAACGCAGTCAAGAATTTAAATCTACCCCTAAAAACAACCCTTCATTTCAACTCCAAAAAAATACGTCATTTTAAAATTAGGTTTTAGTTAAATTATTTAAATCCAAAAGAGTTACCATATCAAACAAAAAAAAATTAAATTCGGCATTGTCGTTTAAAAGTGTTTGCTAAAATAATAGGTGCATGATTTTTTTTCATGGCAGTGTTTGCAACAAAACCACACTTTTCATTTTTAAGAGGAAAGAGAAACTTAAATTACATAAACTATAGCAAAATGAATACACGCTAAACAATGTTTCTATTATTTGTAACAAAATTATTGGCTGCACTAGGGGAAAAGTTCTAAAACTGATCATTTCCGCAAATTGCAACTTTTAAGAGTTAATATGAAAACAATTTACCGATCCATAACAGTTTGCTGTTCTTTTATATCATCTTTAAATATGACTTGCCTGATTCTCCCTCTTATTCCGCTATATGTTATGATAGATGTTTCATTGTAGCAAACAGATCTGTAAGTTCAGGTTACACCACTGACGTACGCAGATGGGGGTAACAATTTGTAATATAAGGAATTTTTTCAATTAAAATTTATTTGGTGTGTTCAAATTTTTATTCTTTATGTACGTGTATGCTCTAATTGTGTGCCTACGCGCATGACAGATCGACAAATTGGTTGTAACTTATTACAATCACCGGAGGGTGTATCAATAGTGTTTATTTGTGTAATATCTTTTAAAAAGTGCTGAGTCTGAATTCACATCAGTGTAACTACGTGTGTAGCTGTCTGGAGGAGAGCTACGAAATATAATCGATATTAGAGACAGTAAGTTTAGACTACAGGTGAAAGGTGGCGGTCGTCCCGTTTTTTGCCATCTGTATATATACAGGGTGTCCAACCAAAAGTAGGCACCCTGAATAACTTTGGAGATAAAATTTTTTTTGAAAAATTGGTGAAACACGTCGACCTTGTTTCCAAGGGGGACATATTTTAATGTAATACTTGTATACCTATAATCATCCCTTTACCCTACACGCCACCCCCTCAAAAAAATTCAAATCGCAAAGAAGGTCGAGTGTTTTGAAAGGTCTTTCAATTCTCTACATAATTGTGTACTTTTTAAACTTTTATCGATTCGTTCCTTACAAATCATTGTTTCATTATTTTAGGTTCTGGAAATAAAAATAAAAGAAGCAGTTTAAATTATGGTATGTATTGTTTAAAATGACCCCCACCGACTTCCATACAGTAGTATAATTTGTCTTGAAATTCTGTACGAACATTTCTGAACACATCTGGAGTCAATAAACGGCACTCTCGAACAATTTTTTCACGTAGCTCTTCCAGAGATGTGGGTTTTGTTGCAAATACCTTCAATTTCAAATGTCCCCACAGAAAGAAATCCAAGGGAGTTAAATTGGGTCACCTAGTGGCCTACTCCACAGGACCTCTTCTTCCAATCCATCGCTCAGGAAACTGATTATCCAAAAATTGATGGATTGCTATAGCAAAATGTGGGGGTGCCCCATCCTGTTAAAAAAACAGTTCGCCCTCTAAAAGATTATCGCCTTCTTCGAGGATTTGGGTAATAATTGGGTCGATGTTATTTTCTAACAGATCGAGGTACCTTTCGCCATTTAAATTGTCAGGAATAAAAAACGGCCCGACAATGTGATCCCCTAAGATGCCAGTCCAAACATTTAACTTCAGAAGCTTTTGGGTATGAGTTTCCATGAACATATGTGGATTAGTTTCACTCCAATACCTACAATTGTGCCTGTTTACCTCCCCATTTAACTGAAATGTCGATTCATCAGAAAAACACGTATTGTATAGTAGATTGGCATTACCATTTAATTGTTCACTAAAAATCTCACAGAATTCAAGCCGACGATCGGTATCATCTTCGTTTAATTCCTGTACCAATTTAAGTTTATATGGACAAAATTTGTGGGCCTTTACAATTCGATGAACATTGCTTGGTGATACACCGGAAGCCTCAGCTACTTTCCTGATCGATTGAGTATTATCCATCTGCAAATGACCCAGAACTGCCTCTTCGACTGCTTCATTCCTAATTGGTCGCTGGTTCATGCTTTTTGTCTCCTACAGAACCTATTTCCATAAATTTTGTCAATAATTGTAAAACATACAGAGAACCAACCCTTCTATCTGGATGATTTCTATTGAATATGCGCTCCGTAGCTCTAGCACAATTATCGTTTTTAAAATAAATGCTGACAATTTCTATTTTCTCCTGAAGGGTATAAACTATTTTGAGAACTCACTCTGATAAAATGTATCTCGATTTAAAATTGGTTGTGAACAAATTAATGTTCAAGGACTATCAAATACTTATGAGTCTTTTATTATTCTAAAAATAAACGGACAAGGAAAGTGTTTTTGTCGAAAAAAACTCGTGTTGATTTGAGAGCACTAAAAAATTTAGTTTTTTTTATAAATTCCAATACCCAGTGCCATGTATTTTAGATTTTTTAAACGATTTCGATTGTATGTAATCATCAGAAATAAAATTATTTTCCTTAAGAACGAATCGATAAAAGTTAAAAAAAATATAGTTATGTAGGGAATTGAAAGACCTTTCAAAAGATGTATCACTCGATCCCCCTTGCCATTTGAATTTTTTGAGGGGGTGGCCGAGTAGGGTAGAGGGATGGTGATAGGTATACAAGTATTACATTAAAATATGTCCCCCTTGGAAACAAGGTCGACGTATTTCACCAATTTCTCAAAAAAATTTTATCTCCAAAGTTATTCAGGGTGCCTACTGTTGGTTGGGATACCCTGTATATATATTAAAGAATATATGTTGATTGTTATCAAACACCGGATACTAGTTTTTCAGTAAAGACATGGTTAGAATAAATCGCTACCTTAAAGACTGCGTTATATGATCGTAGAAATGTATTTTCAATTTTATTAAAGTTATAGATGGCGCTACGTTCTCAACTAATAGCATATTTAAACATTATCTTCCTTAATTAAAAAGTGTTAAGATTTAGTAGAAACAAAGAGCTTTATTGTTAAAGTCGTTGTTTTGCCTTTGATCTCCAAGAAGGAGTTGAGGTTTAAAAATGGCCTTTTGCTCCGCCCCTGTGATTCAATCTCCGATCCAGTTAAAAAGTTACAACGTCATTTTTAAAACGTTTTATTGTTTCGTCTCTAAAGGAAGCTGAACAACGATGTAATCTAAACGGTATTACGATTTCTGTTTACTTCTCAGTTGTTCAATTAACGAAAATGTACGTTCCATACTTTGTTGGATTTTAGTTAAATACTGATACATTATTTTCAAAGTTGAATTGTCTAGATTTTACGACCTTTAAAAAAAGTTTACGCGCGTGGAGGAAGTTAAATACTTTCTTACTAATACTTTGGGATCGTAAAACTTTTAATGGTGTTTAACTATGTTGAGAAGTCATGAAAAATTTTTATATCTGAAATATTCATTGGATTTTGCGTTTTAAATTTCACCAACTTAAGAGTTTATATGTACATAAATTTGGGGAGATTCGTAAAAATATAATTCGCTGGAATGGCTCAATGTGTGGATTTATATGAAAACTTTTTCAATTTTACGTTGAAAACAGTCTTTAAAAAAATATTGCATTAAAAACCGTTTCGGTTTTTGAAATATCTTACGTAATGTAATAAATTATTGGTATACATGGTGGTCCGGAGTTTAAATTTCAAACTTTGAGAATTGGTGGAACCCGTGAAAGTCATAGGAGGTTAATATATTATATTAAACATCCATCGGAAATTCAATTGTTTCCAAAGCTTTGAATATATTTAGAGGCGGTTTTATCTCATGAATCATCAATACACCCACCACTACGTCTCTGGTTTTCAGGGTCTCTCAATTCTCAAAGTTTGGAAGGTAAACTTCGGACCACCCTGTATATCACATCAGTACAATCCGGATAGTACGGCAGTCATGATGTAAAACCAGAGCTGACTCGAGGGATGTTTCAAAATTATGCGTAAATCAAATAAACAAATAAATAAAATGTTCAAGAGTTAGTTTACCTTTTATTTGATGGTTTCTGTGAGTACAGGAATGATCTATTAAGATCAATAACATGAACATGAACATGAAAATGTAAAACTAATTACTTAACAGTGGAAGTATTATTAGTATATGTTCTAAATGTTCAGCAGTCAGAGAATGCCGTCTATCATTAAATTGAGAAAATGAAAGTTTTACATTGACGGAAATCATCAGCGTATACTGAAAATATTGCGAATATCTTAGAGCGTTCATATTTATCTGGGGTGTATCAACATGAACTTTTATTTGGAGAAGATCTATAAGTATCACTGTCACTATGGTTCTTGGCTAAAACTGCGTTAAATTTTATTTTTACAGTCTCTGCAATATCTCCCTCTAATTGGCAGATATAGTTTCGAAGATCCAACACAGTAATCAAAGCATCGACTAAGGAAAGTCCTGTTTTTGGTACATTTTGTAAGTCTTGTATAGCATGAATTATCATGCATATATTCGAAATCATGGCGGATATTCGGATTCAGTAACGCCTGTTGTGCATTATAGTGCACCGTAAAACGGGGAAAAAGTAGCTTCCTTCTTGAAAAAATTTTTTTTAAGGTACAACCACTTGGGACCTTCACAGCATGATAGCCTAGGTCCTTGGCCATTTGTAATGGCCAATTACAACATTTTTTTGGAGGTCAAACTTTTTTTATTACGAAGAATGTTATAAATTTGTCAAAATTAATTTTTCTTACTTTTTTTACACATCCCTCATGATATCTCCGGAACCAATCGAGATAATTATAGGTATTTTTTTTTTAATTGATAAAGGAAATGTGGGCGAAGGTCACTGCTTTAATTTCGTTTTTATGGAAAATTTAATTTTTTTTGTAAAACTAGGTGAAACTGGAACGTTTACCTTCCTTGCTGCATTTTTTTCGGTAAGCGAAAAACTTTTTTATTTTAAGGAATTTTGTCATACTATATGTGTATGAAATAAAGCTTACACTTCAAGGAAGTTTTTTAAAAAAAATTCAGTTCTCTACGACTTATAGTTTTCGAGATTTTGTTTTTTAAAGTTACGAGTTTTTCGATCCTAGATGCGCCTCACTGCGGCGCCACTCAAGTGTGTACAGTGTAGACTATTGAATACAAGTAATCTTATATTATACATAATATATTGTCATTTAGAAACAAGCTTTTCTTCGTGTAATGTGAATGCGAATGAGTATTATTTTTATTGAGTTTTTACATATTATTTAATGCTTAACAATGGAATGTTTATTTTATGTTATCAGAATTAAAATCAGGTAATACAATTCTGGTAAAATCTGTTGATACTGATGTCCTGATTTTGCTTTTACATTATTACTGTGAAACACCAGATATGTCCCAAAGGAATATATTTATACAATTAGGACATAGTAAGAATATACAATTTTTGTCAATTAACAATATTGTGGCAAATTTAGGAGAGGAAATTTGCAAGAAAGTATTAACGATTCATTGCCTAACTGGTTGTGACACAACTAATGCCATGTATAAAATAGGGAAGAAAACGGCATTCTATGTTTTATATAAAAATTTAAATAATTTAATAGATTTAGAAAACCTTCCTTTTCTGTCAGAGGATAAAGCGATGGAATTAGGGGTAAAATATACGCTTTATTTATATAAGAATAAAAACAAAAATATAAAATCCCCTGAATGAGATGGGACTTAACAACAAGTACAAATCGGCCAGCTTCTGAGCTGCCTCCTACTGACCATGCTTTTAGACAACATTTAAAAAGGTAATAATTATTTTTCTAGATCGCCCATACCTATTAAAAAAGAAACAAAACACCTACATGTAATTATTTTCTTTTTTAGGTATAATAATATAATAATAACACCACATGAAATTACAACCCTCTTTATCCCTGAAGGTCTGGAATGACCTTGTGTGGGAGAGGGCTACAGATTTAGAGACAATGGACACACACCCAATGTCCGAGTATACTACGATTAATCTCTCTCACAGAAAAATCCCAGTTCCTCGACCGGGAATCGAACCAATTCCAATTCCAATTTAAAACATTTATTGCATATTAAAATACATCACAAAAAAACTTAATTAGAATGCCACACTCGGCATTGTACAAACAAAATCGAACCCGGGACCCCGAAGTTTTGAGGCAAGTACATTACCTCTAGACCACGAAGCCAGGTGTCTGTATCAATTAAAAATTTAGTACAATAGCCATATACAATACATGCAGATGGAAGATCCAACTCGATACGGTTGGACATTTGAAGAAAATGTTTGGAAGGCAACTTTTTTCTAGTCAAAAATCTGTGCCCGATATTGTAAGGCAAAGTTTGTCAATAAGATGTTCCGACAGGGTCTGTAACAACAGATGTACCTGTTTTGCTCAAGGTTTGAAATGCTGCAGTGAGTGCAAATATGCAAACTGCTGCAACCAAGGAATTGTCTAGATATTTTTAGATTCCGACGTTGACGATTTTTAAAATATTTTTATAACAAGTTTTAAATTTATGTTTTAAAATAAATAATTATTTCGTATTTTTTTTAATTCAATTCTAGGTTTTAATGTATAAATATAATGGATTTTAAATAATGTGCAATGTAAATAATGATAAGTAAAACCTAAGTGCTTATGAAAATAAAATTTATATTAAAGATATGTCAAAAATAATACTTAATAGTATGCACCCACAACATGCATAGCACACTGATTTAAAGCACAGTAGAACCGGGGGGAGACATCCTGCCCGCAGAAACTTAATTTCAAATAACAATAACTTGAAACGTACAAGTCGTAGAGTATTGCGGTTTTTTTTAAAAACTTCCTTGATGTGTTAATTTTATTCCGTATGCATATACTGTGGCAAAATTCCTTAAAACAAAAAAGTTTTTCGCTTACTGAAAAAAGTACTGCAAGAAAAATAAATGTTAAAGTATTAACTAATTTTATAAAAAACTAGGTTTTCCATAAAGACTAAATTAATTCAGTCACCTCCGCTCACGTTTCCTTTATCGACTAAAAAAAAAAACTTGATTATCTCAATTGGTTCCGGAGATATCGTGAGGGATGTGTGAAGAAGTACGAAAAAATTAATTTTGACAGATTTATGACATTTTTCATAATAAAAAAAGTTGGACCTCCCAAAAAAATTTTGTAATTTGCCATTTTAGATGGCCAAGGGCCTAATCTATTATTCTGTGAAGGTCCCATGTGGTTGTACCGTAAAAAATTTTTTGAAACGTTTTTGTCGGTTTTTCAGTGTACTATTAGCAATGGCAACTCCTTCATTGGATTCCAACTGCTGAATCACCTACCATGCATTCGAAATTACAGTAATAGTCTTACAGCAGTTTGGTAAATTGGGAGATTGTTTTTAATTTGACTTTTGTTAATTGTTGATAATGTACTTAATAGAAAAACACTTGTGGAATATGGAATTGCTGTTGAATATGAAATTCATATTACACAGTATAACCAGTAGGTTATTTCTCCTTATTGCTAGGCCTCGTCGCCGGGAACCTTGAAGAGCGGTTACACTGACCTGTTTTATTCTGATAAGTATCACTAGCATCAGTGTAGTAGTGGCCGTCAGAGCGGCGTGTATGTTATCAGAGAAATAAAAGATAACTCGTGGTGTAAGTGCTTTACGCGTAATTGGTTTACAGTGACAATTGTATGCATTTTATTTTATTTTGAAATGGAGGAACGAAAGAAAAGAGGGGGCGAATGGTTTGCTCACGTAAAGGGTGTACAAATAAAAGTTTGTAATAATGAAAAGTTTTATTGATTTCCTCGTAATGTCGAAAACTAAGTGAAAAATTGTTATATTATTGCAAGAATATTTAATTTAGTATAGGAGTATTGTTTTGCAAAAATAAGAACCATTATTGAAGTAATTTTAAGATTTTAAATTGAAAATATAAATTAAAAAGTATCAATAAAATGTATTTACAATTAGACGAATGCACTTCTGCATCTATATTGGTTACTCTTGAACAAGTTTCACGTTTTTTTAAGTTTTCGATCACCCTGTATAATTCTTCGATTATTGTTGCAAAACTTTTTATTAAGATGACTTTTTTCGAAAAATTAAAAATTAAAAAATTTACAAGTATGTATTGTGAACTCCATCCGGGGACACACTGCATATTTCAATATGCAAATCCACATTTAGAGAGCCATCAATAAAGCCATTAAGGTCGCGTTTTCATTTTATTTTAATCCTGCCGTCATTTTCTCAACGGACATCAAAGAGTAATAAATGACTGCAATAGGCTTAATTAGTCGTATAATAAGAATAAAGAAAAACGGAAAAAGGAAAATTTTGGGAACACTCCTTAGACCAATGTCTCGCTATCAGCGCCGCGTCTAAATTGACCGCATCACACCATGGGAAGAAGTATATTTATTTTCTTAGTTATTGTGGCTGCGCCATTTTGGACATTGGACGTGCAACGTTGGTGGTGTGTGAAAGAGCAAAGAGCTCTAGACCACATTATCTATGATAATTTAGTCTCGCTCAATCAGTGTGATAAAACTTAGTCTTCGCTGAATCAGTATGTATTTTACCTTAAGATTCATTTTACTTAATGAAACCCGAATGCCTACTTTCAGTAGAAAATGTACAAAACTGTATAAAGCGATTCATTCAGTAGCTCAGATATAAATTTAGAAAAAAACTTTAAAAATCAAAGAAGATCAATCCTCAATAAGATATTGTAGCATTTGTCATGCCATTAAAAAATCGATTTTTGTAGATGTTCATGTGAGCCATACTAATTCTCATTATTTTTATTATGAATTATCGTGTTAAAATATTTGAAAAAAATAGTTGGAAGTAAGTAATTAGTAAGAAAAATAAAATCCAAACCTTTATTTTGTGTAATGCATATTATAACTCGTGTCATTAATTTCTGCGTACATTTCGTATAAAAAAACTACATGTAATTTAGTTAACGAACTTCGTTGAAAAAGTAAAAATAAAACATTTTCCCCTTTGGCTTTATGTTTTTAATGAGTTCTTCTATCAATGCAAACATTAACCCTGATAGTAATTACAGATATGTCAATATTACCAAGTTTTACATTTGATATTTTTTAAATCGGAACAAGCAATATGAACGTAATTAAGGGGATAAATAGAAATTAAATTAAGCCGTTAGTTACTCGATTTAAAAATTATCTCACTGATATTCTCGATCCTCTCAATTTAAAATTTAATCTATCAGAAATTGTCTACTTTCTGAACGTTTATTTTAGATGCAATTTATTTTATGTGTTTTGCGAGATGGATTTTTGATTTACAGAATGTGGTTTCGTATTAAACTTAGTTTGACATCAATATATTTACAATTTACATTTAAAAATTAAAATTTTACAGTTTTTTTACTAGTAATTGCAAATTTCCAACTGAAATCTAATTGACCTTTGTGCAAAAATTCACTCAACTCGGTAAACCCTGAAGTGGTACTTGTTACTGTATTTTTCCTACAACTTGGACGAAATATTTTCCTCTATAATAATGTATAAAAAAACGAAATGTTGTGTTTTTCGCGATCGAAGAGCAGCATATTTTTTCTAAATTTCTATAATATTCACTCCTTTAATAGTTTCATTCGTGACAGGGAGGGATCGCTGACTTCTCAAATGTCATCAATGGCCATTTTCACACGTTCATCACAAGGCACAGTAGACCGAAATAAATAAAAAGTTGACAAAATTCAAATTTTATAAGTATATTATACAGTTTTTACATTCCAAGGGTATATCAGGGTATATCTCAGGTAATATTTCCCGTAATATCAACCCCTTTATTCGAGAAATTTACCTGTGGTGACCCCCCAATCATGAATAATTGTTAAACTACGATTTTACTTCACTTTTTTGCTAGATTTCAACGTGTTACTGTGCTTCAAATATGTGTGCTTATGGTTTGTAATTTTTACAAGAAAAACTTTAAATCTTTATTTACATATAAAATATTTCCACAAAATTTATTTTGAGGCACCTGATTTTATTATTTTTTATAAACGTAATTTCTTTGGCATTTTGTAACTTCTATTAGACCTAAAGAGAGTTTGTCATTAAAAGCCACGGAGATTTTTATTCTAAAATATACTCTAGGTATCCCTCTATGCCGCGGTTAAATTCATTTTTGCTCGAAGTTGTTCCATTAGAAAAAAATCGCGTTTTTTTTATTTCGATACAGGACGCTTCAAGTTAGTTTCAAACCAAAATAAGATAGTGTCGTTACCGTCAGTAATATGGCAAACCCTATACTATACTGACTAAAAACTTTGCCACCTGTAGTACATATTGAAGCGATTGCGTCGCCCCCACCCTAAACTACCCTAGCTTAAGCAACCATCAAATTTTAATTTTTTATTTTAGAATGCCTACAAGAAGAGAACTGTTTGACGTTTTATCGGACAAATTTGGGAAAATACGTGTAGCACAGAAGGCTCACGTAATGGATTATCTAGTCAATCACTATGGAAAGGCAGGGGATGTTCAAGCAATCGTTCGCATAAGGAAGTTATATACCTCCGTTAATTATTAATATTGTACTATATTTTTTGCGTCATTTTAAATAGAATGCATGCAAAAAAACTACCCCTACAAAGCCACCCCTGAGTTTGATATTTTTTATTTTGTTCATACTTCATAAGTCATATTAAATAGATTGCATGAAAAAACACGTGCAAATAGCCACTGCCAAATAACCACCCCTTAAAACCCACCCCAGATTTATTTTTTTTTAACCATTTTTCTCGTAATATGTACGTTATTTGACTTATTAAGACAATAATCAGATTTTTGTCAACTTCTTTCTGATTTTGGACCACTGTGCAACGACAAGCATCAATCTAAATAATTATGAAAACCTACGGTTAACTGGAACAATTAATAAAAATTGATATATTAGTAATTATTATATTTTACCTTCATTATTAAATATGTTGAATCTGATGCTTCCGATATAAATTTATTTATTTCATCACTTGCAAAGGTTTTTGTTTTTTTTGCTCTGTAACCAGCGTTTCAAAAAGGCTATTCATTTGGAAAAATTGATGTCAATATTGTTCTCGACAGCTAACGTTGCCTTCCGCATTGAATGCTTTTGACGACCCTTTTTTTCTTTTGCGGAAGATTAGTTACGTGCAGAGACCCAACTTCATATACATGATTATTGAAGCGTGATATATTAGCTATTCAGTTGTAATTTGAGTTTCGCGCGTCATTTTTGTGTGTATTTAAACAGCGTTTCAAAAACGTTATAAATTTGGAAAATTAAATAAATAATAAATAAATAAACACCACAGCAATTAAACACCTCCGAATCCAAAGCCAAAACTGCACGGGCGAGGGTTATACTTATGGAAAAACGAACACACACAACCATTCCCATAGATATTGCCAGTGCCGATGGAGGGATTCGAACCCGCAGCTACAATGGAGAGATTAACTAGTCACGCTTGCCATCACGTGCTCTATGCAACTTGTCCACCGAGTCGGTAAATTTGATATCAATTGTTCTTAACAGCCAATGCCGCTTTTAGTATCGAATACTTTGGTCAAACTAACAATTTTAAACCATTGCGTTGTAAGAAAAATATGTTAGGGTTACATTTCCTGTAATCCTTGATTTTCTTCTGATTACACTATTCCTGGAACAAAGTATATTCCCTTTCATAACTTTTCCTTGACTTCTAATTCTAAGGCAACAAATTCAGGCCGGTATGCATTGTCGTTCTCCGGCGACTCGCCAACTATCGATCAGCAGTGTAAGAGTTTAATGTATGAAATATATAATATTCATTCATTGCTGAGTGATGGTTGGCGAGTCGCCGGAGAACTACTATACATACCAGTGTTTAATGTCACATTATTTGCCGCCTCAAGAACTGGTGGAGTTCATGAAGAATCCTCCACCTTCAAACACTTTCATCACATGTCTATTAGTTTTATTTTGATATACAAAATAAATGACAAACAATTGATAAACATAGTAAAAAATAAACAGTTAATGAATAAAAATATGACAAACATTTTATCTTCTGATACATTGTCATCATTGATATCATCATCCTAATCGCTTTCTTCTTCTAGATAGACTTACTTCACCAAAAGTTCCAATATTTCCGAATACACTGGCATTTTATTTATTTATTTATTTATTTGGTAAGCTTCTAGGGCTTTTGTAATATACGATTCAGAACCATTAGAAATCTTTATTCGTCTTATTCCTTGATATTTTCCTTGTAAAATTAGTTAAATTATACTTTAATTTAGAAAAGGTTATAATAAAAACATTTTTTAATGTCAAGAAAATGAAATGTGTTTTAATAAGTAAATAATTTGTTTGAAAAAAAGCAACAATTTAAAACGATTTTTTTTTCTTGATTTGAGTAATGTATCTTTTTTCTGTCATAAGCGTATTAAAGTACATGTCTTGACCATTCATTTTCATTGCCTGGGCTTTCTAATATCCAAGAATATAATAAAATGTTTTATCGCTATAATTACAATACTTAGGGAATTTGGATCTCAATGACTGAAATAACGGGAAAACTGCAAAATAGGAGCAGACAGTACAGTAAACAGTACCTTTACATAAAAACAGCTCCTCCTTGTTTCACCGCCTTTGTCTTATCTTTTATACTGGTTTTTCTAAGAGTTATCTTCCATTCACACGGTGATCCATCAGCCCATCGAGCACCACACCACATTTCAGGGTAGTTTCTAAAAATGTCAATAAAACCTTTCAAGCGCTCTTCCAGCGTTCAGACTGGAGGCCTTGTCTAACCTATATCTACTGCTCTCAAAAGCACCGGTTCTCAACTAGCCCAAGAGCCAAGAGACAGCCGGTTTTCCGAATTTCATGGTAGTTTTTGAATTCTCCTCTATGACTTCAAAACGTCAGGGCTTCTCGCCTTCCATCGCCGAACTGCCCGGCATTCAGTCCAGTTATTCTCGTCTCTTTACACTCACTTTATTACCGGCCGCTCTACGCACCCGTGACGCTGTCCACACAAGCGGATCAGTCTTCTCCGATTTCATTGCAACACTCTAGCTCTCTCCCATACATTCTTCCATTCACACCAAGCATCCTGCACGACTTTTATCAATTTACCAGCATCATAGCCTTAACTAAATTATTCTATTATACTTTCCAAACTTTCTCGTTTTAAAGCGGCGCCCAACGTTATTCAACAACTCCATTTATTCTCTCGCCCATCATCAGTGCTCCGTATCCCCGGCGCCATCTCTAGCTGGTGGAAGCCGACCAATGTTTGGTGTTTTTTCGACGACACAGCAGATTTATTAATGACTAAACTATATTTATCTATGACAGTGTAACGCCCCACACTATACATAACAACAAAAGATCACTCTTACTGAAGACGCGGACTTCCTCTCCATTTTTTACGTCCACTAAAAATATCGAATAAAGAAAAAATGGCTTTATACTTGCCGTACACACAACAGATTGCTAGCTAGAACTGAACAAATTACAAACTGCATAAAGCACGGATGTAAACTAAATAGAAGCTCAATAAGCAGCTAGTAGGGACGTAAACGTTATTCACCCTTGCACTACATACAATTCTCGACCTCTCATCGGTGCTGGTTTCCCGCATGCAAAAGCTAATTATTTCATTTAATTATCAATGTGTAAGTACACTGTCAAAAATTACAATTTAATTTATTACTATTACGCGCTTTTCAGAATATTGTATTAGGTTTAAAAATCCGTCTCTGAGATGACGTTCAAACTCCCTATGTATTTTAATTGCACATCAGAAAATAGTTTAAAATATTCGTACTTTACTCTTATTAAGCGGTTCCATGTAACTTAGTTCGATTCTACGAAAGTTTTTTTTAACATGTGCACAGGTATGAATCAGATTTTAGAGATGTTCTTAATTCAAATAATTCAAAATTTTTTCGGAAAATAAGCTTAAAAGAACATTTGATATTATTTATTTATCGATACGTGTTTAAGAAAATCTAAAACATTATAACTACGTTATCTCTTACTTATTGTTTATTTAAAAAAACAGTTTTGTTCGGATAGAATTACTTATGAGGAACTATTCAAACCAGAACTGTTGTAAGTACATAGGTAATAAAATAAAGTACTTACCACTTACCTTAGGGAAATTGTTGGTTATGCTTATGTGACCTGCAGCGAGACCAAGTTTGTAACAGTTTTCTGTTAAAGGAGGACTGTGTTGCTTTCTTAACAACTCATAAAAATCTTATTAAATTGCGAATGGATCAACTTCACTAATTAGATTCTTTCAGTCTTCGCAGACCATCAAACTTTAACATTTTATGTCGCAACTCACTTTACATCTCGCTATGGAAAAATAAATATGGGAGTTGCAAGTCATCAAAATGTCCGCTAATCCTCATTATGTACGAAAGACTTTTTAACTTGTTTGTGTAATATCGTTTTCTGTTTTATTTAAGCTTTTACGATATTGCTTCTGCGTGTTACTGCTAAATTTATCTTTATTGTCTGTTTTGCTAAAAACTATGCCGTTAAATTCGAAATAGTTGTGAGTCAAAAAATATATATAGAATAAACGATATCCTGTTGTTTAAGCTATTGTTACCGAAAATAAAGAGAAGAAAAACAGTTGTTAGAATGTTGATATAATAAATATTTTATTTGATTTGCTTCTAAAATATAATTTTAGGCACATGTAAAATTATGGTTTTTAGATACATATACTAATGGAATTTTGACGTATTTAAACACAATAACGATACAACAAATTTGGACATATGGGGGCAAGAGATTAATAATTTTTTGCTTAATATTTTTTTTACCGTTTTGTAATATATTTATGTAGAAAACTACAGACCTATAATAATGTTGTGTAACTTTAGCAAACTTTTTAAAACCTTAATACATGCTATTATTTTCAACCAAATAAAACGTTCTATTTGCCATGATGGATTTATGTCGAGCAACTACACTGATTTTGTGTAGTGATATGGTAACTCAATTTCTAGCTACAAATCTAGATGCAGGAAGTCAGGTTGGTATCTATTATACGGATTTTTCAAAAGCCTTCGACAGACTCGACCACGGTATTTTGCTACACAAAATATCATACTGAATCCAACCTCAAATTTTTTTTAGTCGTATTTAGTAGACGGTTAGCTAATTATACAATATCGTGGTTTGGGTCTAATGAAATTATCGCAACATCTGGTGTTCCTCCGTACTCGGATCTTTATTATTTAATATCTTTATAAATGACATCATCAATAATTTACAATGCAATACATTATTACTATTATATTCTGATGATTTAAAATTGTATATTCCTATTGCTAGTATATAGTATAGTAGACTGTGCTGAATTGCAGCTTGATCTTATACGACTATCAACCTAATGTAGTACAAATAGGCTGCAATTAAATATCGCAAAATATAATTCGCTGATATATTATCGTATGCAGATTCCAGTAAAATTTACAGGGGTGTGTCTGCTCAAAATGGAACACACTGTAGGTATAACAATATCGAGAATCGGAAATCGACCGGTACGGTACTGGACGAAAAATGTGTGTCGGTTGCTGCTTGCATTGCGGGTACGACGAATAATTTCATTAGCTGCTTGCAAGTTTATGTTTTAAATTCTCCTCAAAAACACGTGTAGGTATATGCTTTTTTAAACAAATTGTTGATTTATGTAGACGGTACCTCAGCAGACTCGTTTTACTACGATCAGTGAAGAAGCGTGCCCCAATCACAATTATAGCAGGCGTCGCGTCGGACACACAGCATAAGCATACTCTAGCATGGCACAGCCCGGTGGTGATGAGATTGAGGATTAGCAGAGCGTTAAGTTCAGCTTGCCTTTGATGAGTTTATTAGTAATTAGCAAATGAGAATGAGTAATCTAGTGCACCGACAATGTACAAAGAAACAAAGAATTTTTAATTAATTCAGGATCAAGCCAAATCAGTTAAAATATGAAAGTTTGTGTGAATATGAATGTAGTTACGTATAAGAAGGCTAGAACACTGTTTAAGACTTGAGATATTGACAATAATATTTATTGCTTGGCTCACCAGTGGCGGTTTGTGGGTCAAGAGATAGGGAGGTCAGTTAGAAAAGTTTACTGTATTAAGTACCTACCTTTTAAAGTGATTTAAATTCCAAGTCGATCCTCCGGTCTTTTTGAGATGCAAAGTGGTCATTACTTTTTCATTAAAGTCTTTTATCTTCTTTATTAATGCCCTTTCTATGGTAAGCATAGCTAAAGAAGATAACATTTCCTGGCCCATAGTATTTCTTAAAAATGTCTTTATTCTTTTTAAGATGGAAAAACAACGTTCACTTTCGACGGTAGTCATAGAGAGAGTACACAAGATTTTTAACAGTGACACTTTCAGAAAAAGTATTGCACAAATTATTGTTAATAAAAAGCTGTAACAAAGCAACTGCATCTTCACTATTGGAAAAATCTTCTCGGCTATATAATACTTCTAATTCAGTTTTAAGTTTCAAAAGATTTATGACTGGACACTCCGTTTTAACTAATTTAAACATATCTTGAGGAAAGCTTTTTTATAATCTTTAAATCGATCTGCGTGAAATAACTGAGACACTGCTAAATGATTACTGAAGCCAAACCTGTTTTTGATCTCAGATGTAATTATATCACAAACTTCTAATGAAACTCTCCTTTTTGATTCTTCCGTTTTACATCTCTGGGCAGACTGCATGGATGTCTCCTCCAAATAGTTATTCAAAATTTTATTTCTGGTGTCTTCAATTTTACTATTAAAAACGCCAATACACTTATTTACCGTTATGACATCGATATTACATGTTTGTAATTGATTGAACAATATATCACAATGAGGCATAACTAAATGAAAAAAAGTTAACCAGTAAAGAAAATGTTTATTTTGTAAGTAGTTTTTTAAACCAATAGCTTGGTTTAGAGTGTTGTTTTCTGATTCATTATCAATGGTTTTTTCTAAACAATCTAATAATTCTGTTCGATAGGTATAAACAGTCTCTATGCACTTTGTATTAAAATTCCATCGTGTTGGAGCCGCTTTAGGTAATCTCACCTTAACAACATTATCTAACACGGCTGTTCTTATTGGCGATTTTCCAAAGAATGAAGAAAAGCTACATATGTAAATTAGCAAAAAAAATTTTTCATGCTTTTATCCTGACTTGATGCTTTTTGTAAAATTAAATTTAGTTGATGAGCGTAACAATGAATAAAATTTGCTGAAGGATAACTTTTTTTAATTTTGGTTTGTACACCTCCAAAAGCACCACTCATTACTGATGCTCCATCGTAACATTGTGCTATCAATTTTTCAGGACTTTCATTAATTTTCAGACATTCTAACTCTTTTAAAATTACATCTGTCAGATGCTGGGATGTCGTTCCTTGAGGCTGAATAAATTTCCAAAATCTCTCACATACAACACCGTCTAAAACGTATCTAAACATAAAAACTACTTGTACTTTATTATGTTCATCTTTCAGTTTTAATATATTTTGTACAACACTCATATTTAATATGTAGTAAACACCAAAAACACTGTTTTACTTAATTTCACGACAAGTAGAGATTTACTAATAAAATGTTAACAAATAAAAACATTAAAAACAACACGACAGAATTTACCGACCAACGTGTACGTACTCAGCATTAAGACTGCTAGTGCTCGACTGAACTTTGTGCATTACCGTTTACGTAAAATGTGTCAGGGACATTGTCCCTACCAGTGTTTTCTGTCTCTTTTGCTTTCTGACGATTCGCGCATAAGTCTATTTCACTATAATTCGTTGTAAATTCAGTCCGTAGCTAGCTTTGGGGACAAGTTGTGGATTGACCCAAGATTTTTAAATTCTATAAATAAATAATGTAATGAATATGAAATCCTGCGATCTAGATATTTGAATAGTATTGTGCATAGAATGAACTAGAAACTTTAATATATTTTTTTAAGAATATTAAAAATATGTATATTATATATTTTTGAACTAAAATGAATAGCTCTAATTTTTTATTTGTATGTGGGAGGTCATTGACCAAATGACCCTATAGAAGAACCGTCAGTGTGGCTCACATACTAAACTACCTACTTGAATATATTATACTTTTAAAATTCTATAATATAGAATTTCAAAAGTATTTGTTTTATTGGGAAGTCAGAATTGTATTTTATGTACTCTAACTGCCAGTTGTTGACATACGTGGTCTGCTATTAGCCAGGCTAGCTATAATTGGAGCCGAATTAAAGAAACTAATTTTTTTTTTCAAAATACTCGGAACTATTTTTTATTCAATACTTTTACCCCCAGTAATAGCAACATATTAAAGGGACGTTTAATTTAAAGGGAATTTTAGTTACCTTTTTAGTAACCTTATAGTTAATTTATTGTTAAATCCCGTCAAGTGTTTTATAAAATATGTAAAAATTCTAATTTTATTATTCTAGTACCGACAATAAGCACCTAATAATACTTTAAAGATTTAATAATACTGAAATAATTTTAATGAAAAAAAAAATGCATCTATTAAAGTTATACCTGCTTCATTTTTCATTTCCTTTAAACTTTCCAAAATTGAACTAATCTTAATTATTTTCAGAATGCCTCCGCACAGGCCGCTCTACAAGCAGCTCAAGCTATATCAATTACACAGAACTCTGTAACCCCAGCAGCTACTCCCACAACTCCACTTACAAACGGACAAGATATACAGGGTGGTCCCAACACGGTCCTTAGGGTCATCATTGAACATATGATATATCCAATCAGTCTAGATATTTTACATTTGGTAAGCAACTTTTTTGTTTATAATAATAATACATGGTGCTCATAATAATAATTTCCTACCCTAATGGAAACTTATACGTCATCGAAAAAATGTGTACCATATGACGAACATTTTTAGTGTTTGGTTTAGGAAAAAAATCGTTTGCGATGATGTTCTACGTGTCGAGACTAAAATCGCCGAAAATGGACTTATTTGTTTGAATTACGAAAAATGCCATTAGGAAAAGTTGTTTGTAATTACGCTCTGGATAGATGTATACATTTTGACCAAAAGAATTGAAAAATCGTTTAATTTTTAATCTTTTTTGTTTTTTATTTTTTTACTAGTGTTAAGAGGTGCTTTGTGACAAAGCGAATATTTTATTTTTTATTACTAATTCAGGCTAATATGTACAATAAATATAATAATTAAATGAAAACCTAGATTTTGTTTACGTCTTTTGGTCTCAAAAAATAACGGGTATAGTGAATGTCACAGTCACAACTTTTGTTTTATATAGTTTTAGTCTCATAACAAGCAGAAATGATTGCCTCAATCGATTTTTTTGGATGATGTATACATATAAAGAAACATATTTTTTAAAGTATGCTGTTTTTGTTTTGTGTTTGCGTTAAAGATTTTAATGAGGAAGTCTAAATTACGTGGATCAGCTTGTATACTTTGAAAAACTTAAAATTTCATTATTAGGTAGATGAAGAAATGGTATTCGGTTTTAAATTACAATTGGGATTTTCTTTTTATACAAATCTGTATACTTTAATTATTCATTATTATTATTATTTTTTAAATTTTTTAGATATTCCAACGTTTTGGAAAAGTACTGAAGATTGTTACTTTTACAAAAAACAGTAAGTATTATTTTTCTTTAATATTTTTAAGTCACCCAATTCAAGAATTCCTGCCTTGCAAAAAAGTGCTGCTAACCCCGGACAAAAATATAAAGGTCTTTTGTGTCCAGGGAATTTCATTTAATGAATTTTTTATTGCCCACTAATGCCTATTTATGGTTTTAAAGTAAAATGAAAATTAAAAGAGATTTATACTCATCATACCACAGCCCAGTTGAAATAATTACTGAAATCTGTAATGGGATAAATTTGAGATGAAATTTTTAAAAACTGATTTGGCATGGATGATATAATTATTCTAAAATTAATGTAAATATACTTGAGCAAGTTAAGACAACAGAATATCTACAGAAACTTTAGTTAATAAATACCAATTTTAAAGTCAACATAAAAAATAAATGCAAGAATAGTTAAAGTTCATGAATTTTTAAAAGTTTTTCTTAACATTGGAATAACAAATTTATCTGTTTTTATTTTCAGACTCATTCCAAGCGTTAATTCAATACCCAGACACACAGTCAGCTCAAGCTGCCAAGCAGGCATTAGATGGACAGAACATTTACAATAGTTGTTGCACGCTGCGCATTGACTACTCAAAAATGTCGTCGTTGAATGTCAAATATAACAATGACAAATCAAGAGATTATACTAACCCCAATCTGCCCACGGGTGATACCAATGATCAGCTGGCTTTGAGCGGCGGCCTCGCGGGCGGACTCGGAGCAGATATTTTACTCCTCGCGACACAACCAAGATTGGCACGAGAAAGGCTAGCAGGTGAGATGCATGTATACTGAAAGTATTATTCCATTTTTTTTTAATATAACATCCAATTTTAATTCATTAAATCTATGGTATTACTTAATTTATCATATTTTTAAAATTAAGGCGCCTTGTTTCTAAAAAACGTTGAAAATGTATTTAATTTTAATGTTCTTCACAAATTAGTATTTTTTAAAAAAATACCTACTACAGATTTTAATAGTAAACCAAAATCCCAAATAAAGTTTATATTACTTTCTTTTAAGACTCCATCCTGGCAGGAGCTCCAGGCGTCCTCAGCAGTCCGTTCATGCATGGCCTAGCATCTCCTTTAGCAGCTCCTTATGCAGGAGGCGTAGCTGGAGGTATTCCTGGTCTTGGTAGTTTTGCCCTTGGTCAAACTGCACCAGGTCTCAGAGGTCTTGCTACACCTGGATTGGCCTTGGCTACTGTACTACTTGTCAGTAATCTTAATGAAGAGGTTAGTATAAATTTAGAAATACATTACTTCCTTATGAAAATTTTTTTGGCAGATATTATTTTTCGAATTTATAGCTGCCTGTTTATCCTCCACAACGCAAAAGCATTCGCAATTATGATCAATATTTAGTCATTTTACCTAAATATTCTATTAAAATGACATACTATATCATCTTAGAATGGGTTGCATATTATTCAACATTGGTATATAATAGACACAGTACAAAATACTTGTTATATTTAATAATATTGTTTTTACTGCCATACAAATGACTTAATAACCACAGATCGGGAAGAAGCGATTCAATTCCAGGGTTGACGCTAGATTGGTCATCGCGTAAATCAGTTCATGAATATATGATTTTGGCGAATTCGGTAACATCCCAAGTTAATACGAAGAGGGCTGTCACTTTTTATGACTATCTGAGGAAATATGTCTCATAATATTTGCTTTAATGTTGCACGAAAGCACTTTTTTACAGCGTAATTCTTTGCCGTTAAATTACAACTCCGGGAAATCGCTAAATCCACAAGTTAACTTTATCCCCTAAATGAATTAATTGAACGAGACATTTTAAAAAAGAAAAGTTAATGTCCATTGTCTTTAATTTCACACTGTTATGTATCTACGTGTTATTCACAGACATTTTATAAATAATACGTATTTAGAGTGTTATTCATTTTCAACATGAGGCAATGGGCGTAAACGTGACGGCCATGCTACATGATCCGCCTATAAGTATATATCTATGTATCGCTATTGGACACTCGACAATAACGAACATTTCCCCATCAAAATATGGTGTTCAGTAAGTAATTGTTTTTTATAGCTTATTTTTGTTAATAATTAATTTTTCAAAAAGCATGTAAAATTTTTCGTCGGTTTCAAATATGCTGTTATATTTTTTCTATCTCTGAAAATGTATAGAGAGCAAAATAAAGTAATTGTATTTTTTTAAATGAATATATTTTTATGTTTTTGATTTCGTTGCTTTTTTCCAATTATAATGATGTATAAAAGTTAGTTATCTTAAGACTTTGTTTTATGCTGTTTCTTTCTTAAATTTTGTTAATTTAACTTTTCTCAATGAATTTTTTTGAAATTCTACTTTCTTCATACTTTTATTGGCATTGCTATATTACTATTATCTACTTATGTTCAAATCTTAAAATTTTGCAATAGACAATGTGATATTTATGAAGGCATGTGTGGATGTTTAGGTTTTTTTTTTTGAATATCCATTAAATTTGGAATATATGTAACTATTATATATCATTGTAATTGGAAAGGAGAAAAGATTTTAAAAATATACAGGTTGTTCCATTTAAAAAAATACAACTTTAATTTGTCTCCTGCATATTTTCAGATACAAAAAATTCTAAAAAAAAAAAACTCAATATTAACAAAAATAAGTGGGAGCCCATTTTAAAGAAAAAACCCTGTACAGTAGACTTCTGTGGTAAAAAAGCAAGGACCCAACATAGGGTTTTGAACTTGTGACTGTACAAATGGCAAATCAATTTTTTACCAATGAAACCTTTGGCATTAATGATTGCTTGGACTGTTTTAAAATAAAAGAGGGTATTTTAAATTGTGTAGACAGTGACGTAGATGTATTTGGCTAAATACCTACTACTAAATAGTAGTACATGATTTCTTTATTGCTTATTTTGCAAATTATTCCCAATACTACGCCAAAATAAAGTGATGTACAGAATTTAATTTACAGTCGATAGGATATAACTGCTATTTAATTTCTTATTATTTTAGTATTTCCTAATATTAGTGCCTCTTAGATTCTCCTAGGTACTTATTTAGATTAGTAAATAGCAGCCACAATATTTATGCATATACCATACAGTTCACTGAACGTTTTAATTTTTGTTTTGTATTTTTACATAACTAACTTTATTTACTTGGATTTTTTTTCCAACGACTATTATTTTTTTTAATAACTAGACTAATACATAGAGTAGAATACTAAAAGTGAACTGTATATATAATTTTTAACATTCTATTTTTTAGTAGAAATTAATATGTATATAGCATTAATCATCTAATCATTATAAATTACTTTCCATACTCTATTAATCTATGTAATTTCCATTTTTTACAACAAATAATATTTACTTGATGAAATATGCTATATATTTTTACAAGGTTTTATTTTTGTTGTTCAACGTGTAAAAATATTTGGTAAAATGGCAGAAAACCTTTTAATATCATTTTATAGCAATTTTTATGAAGAAAATTATTAGCAAAAGTAAGGCCTTGTAATAAAGGTTTTTCAAAGACTTGCATTGGTACTATTTTGAAAATGTGTATACATTGATTATACAAAGTCTAATGCTGTTTTTCTTTTTTTACATTTGCTGCCCCTCCGGTGGCATACGCTACCTCTTTGTGCCACGTTACATCCTCCTGTCATCTTTCTCTATTGTAGATGGTCACGCCTGATGCTCTCTTTACACTATTTGGTATGTTTTCACACTTAATTATATCGTATCGCTAAGTAGATATATATCATAGGTGTTTTTAATGGGGGAAATTGATTTTCTTATAAAGTGTTCGTTAGAAATTTAAACAAAAATTATTAATGATGCACCTCCAAAATTCCAACATTTCTATTTTTAGTTCCTGAACTGAGAAATTTAGATTTCAATTATATAAGAATATTGATATCGCTCACATTTTTCATTTTTATCCTCTGCACCACATCCTTGCATTTGATGCTGTAGGTGTCCCAAGAATATAACCTTTCCAATTTTGATCACCTTTCTCCTTTTTGTCTTAACAGGCATTCATTTTCAAGAGGCATTTTTTATTAAAAAAAAAAAACAATTTGGATGACATTTTCTCACTAAGTTGTAATTTTTGCCTCTTCTAGTAAAATTATAATATTTTGATTATAGAAGCCAATCTCTTATATAACCACTTTTTTATATCTGGATGCTAGATTTCACCAAGCATTTTCCATTCATTCATTAAATACGTATTCTTTAAACACGAATTTGTTATGCTACATATTCAAATATTTTATATTTTATTTCATCTCAGTTTGAAAGCAAATGTCGTTCCATGAAATTCCTTATACAATAAAATGACATCAGTTTGGATTACAAAATAGTGTTCAACTTATTTTTCAGGTAGAAAGGCTTTTTGATTCTCTAAAAGTAATTTTTGTCATAAACTTCGTTCCACAATTCTGATACAATTGTTTCAATTTCTGATATTCTCATATATTTTCTTTGGCCTTAATTAAGGTTATTTTTACTACTAAGAAAAGTTTACATTGACATTGACATTTTTAATTTTTAAAATTACAAATGTGGTTTCCTTATTTTCATATATCTGCAATTTTAAAACAAAGAATATATTTTTCCTTTTTTCTTTTCTAATTTCGCCTTAATCTGATAATTCCAACTTTTATATTTTTACTACTTTTTGGACATACCCTTATTTCCCACTATTTCCCTAATATCTTCTACCCTTATAAACATTCCTTTTTTTATATAAAAAAACAAAAGCTCAGATATTTTTTCAAAGGAACACTTTAAGGGAGTACTCCTTCATATTATTTTTTGCCTGCCGACCTTATATATATCTACAGAGCTAGATTCATAAAAGCTCTGTTCTTTTAACCAACATTAACACCAGCTTATTGGTATCTTAATAACTTTTCCAAACTTAAACAAAAATTTTTTTGCTAAAACTGAATTAGGTTTAAAATAACAGAGTTTATCCAATTTGCTTATAATTTTTAAAAATTAATTCATTAACAATTTTTAAGTGAATTGGATCATTTCTTTAATTTTTTTTTTATAGATTTGAAAGTTCAATTAGTTTCATTTTTTTTGTGTTTGTCAGAGCTTCCTGCTTAGATTCATCTGGACATTATACAATTTTCAAAATTTTTTTTATTTCTCCTTTCAGTTTATTTTGTAGATTCTGTATTATATACATAATGTATACTTTTTCTACTCGTATTCATTCTGCATGTTTGTGTTTTACAATTCCATTATTTTTATGTTTTATTTAACTGTGATGTCTTACCTGAAAATCTCTTTCTACAAGCTAGTGTTAGAATTTTATTTATTATAACCTTTTTTTTACAACATATAAATAGTCATCATATATTATTTCATAATTTGCTGTTACATGGTTGGCTAATTATTATTTCCCTTTCCTATAGGTGTCTACGGTGATGTACAAAGAGTGAAGATCCTGTATAACAAAAAGGATTCAGCTCTAGTTCAGCTGGCTGAACCCCATCAAGCACATTTAGGTAGGGTTGCGAAAAAAATTAATGTATTCCACGTGATTGAAAATGATTGACTGGGCAATTTTTTTAATTTTTGTCATTTTCATCCATTGCCATAAGTAGATAAATTACAATAAATTCTATTTGTTTTATGCCCAATCATACTTAACAAATTTAGTGGGCTGGTTAATACTAATCTGTCGAATCGAAAAAATGTGTTAGTGTTCTGCAACAGGTCTAAGGTGCAGGTGGACTCAAAATCTCATTTAGTTGTGGTAAACGAAAATTGTTATGGCAACCATCTTTGATCACACAATATACAGCAAGTGTTGTTTCAAGTCAAACAGGCATTAAAAGGAAAGCAAATAATGACATGTCTGGATTGATTATGTCCTCTCCACTTGCAGTGAGAACCGTCATCAATCCTCCCACATAAGAAATCTACACATATCATTTGCTTTCCTTTAAAGCCTGTTCGAATTATTTCAGTGCCCGCTGTATAACATAACCATTTAAGAGAATTATTTACAACATGCTGTCTTCACCATTTTTCCTTAGCATCATAATATCAACAAACCAAATTACTTTTGTAGCTATTACCCACATGGACAAACTTAAAGTATTTGGCAAAAACATCCGAGTGATGCTGAGCAAACATCAGTCAGTACAAATGCCCAAAGAAGGACAGCCAGATGCAGGTTTAACCAAAGACTACAGCCAAAGCCCATTGCACAGATTTAAGAAGCCTGGCTCTAAGAACTACCAGAACATATACCCACCATCCTCTACATTGCATCTCAGCAACATACCAGCCACAGTAAATGAGGACGACATCAAGGAAGCCTTTACCAAGAATGGTTTTACCGTCAAAGCTTTCAAATTTTTCCCGTGAGTATTTTTTTCCATATTAATACATTTCAAAATGTTTTATGCATAATACCATCCAAAGGCATTCACTTTCAGTTGTTAATAATTATATTATTTAGACTTTTCCACCGAATTCTCAGGACTTTATTTAAAATCATTTAAAATCTTTTTCAAATTTCAGAGAACTTAATATTTCCGCAAATTTTCTTTTGTCTACGGTTGGCGTCATAAAAATGAAATTGAAGATTTAAATCTTATTATGTTATAACTTTGGTCCTCATTATGTATAACGATTTGTTATATTAGTGGTGTAAAACTGAAATTTAACCCATGTACCCCGAAATAATGCCTGTTTCCTATCTTTCAGAAAGTGCTAATTTTCATCTTTTCCACATATGTCTCTAAATTTTGCCGAAAGTTTGTATTGCATTTTGCATTTATTAGCACTTTTTATATTTATATTCTTCAGGCAGTATCCCAGTATTATAAAAATATTTTTTTTCTCTATCAGTATTAATTTATTTATTTATTTTAATATTTACTTATCCATTCGATTATTATATTACAAATGATTAGGAATAGGATATCGATATTACATAAATGGAACATCGATTCATATAATCAATTATATAATAAAAAAATTATTTGATAGTTGTTCATTATGTTACAGAAAGGACAAGAAAATGGCCCTAATCCAACTGCCCAGTATGGAGGAAGCAGTGATAGCCCTAATAAAGATGCACAACTACCAACTATCAGAATCAAATCATCTAAGAGTCTCCTTTTCAAAATCGAGTATATAATGCGATCTGTAAATCCAAAAGAACAGTATTCATTCCATTAGGCCATGTCAAGTCAAAAAGACACGGCATTGACATGGTAGCTAAATGAAATAATGTAACACAGCGCTTATTTATTAATAATATATAGACTGTTATTTGGCAGGATTAGCTTTTTTTGAGTATATTGACAAACAGTATGATCTAGTATTTTTTTAAATATTTTTAGGTTAGTTTTACATAAGTTAAGTATTTTTTATGGTTAGTATTATTTTTGTTTTTTCTAATTTCTATCCTTTAATTTCATTACACGTTTAAAAGTATTCTTTTATTTTTTTATGCGTTTGGTATTCAGTATTGGATGGCTTTAATATTTAAGCAACTGTTAGAAAAAACTAGGGTTATGATGAAGATGGAATCGCCGCGATGTTATTTTTTGTAAGTTTATATAGAAGTGTTTATCTCATGTTGTATAGAAAACATGTAAAGGTTATTTCATGGATGTTTTTTGGGTGTAAAAGGTACCCATGCTGAAACATGAATAAACCTAATAGTATTATATGGCTAGTATTGTTAGTATGTCGCGGAATTTTTAGGATAATATTAGTTTTTAGCCAGTGAATAGTTTAGGGCAACCACAGGGTTTAGCTGTACCCTAGAGATATGAACGTCTTTCTCAGTATATATCATCAGAAAACGATTCATATTTTTTTGACACAGGCAATCATGTTTCTTTTCAAATCTCATAGTGAATCTCTGGTATTGTTTTAAGGTTTTTTCAGCATTAACATGCTTGCCTGACAAAGGGTGGTCCGTTCAGTGTATATTTCAACTGATATGCTTAGGTTAAGATTGTAGGTTATGTTTTCCGACATAAACCGCAGCAACCCCACAAAATGACAGTTGAATACCAGAATTGTACTCTTTAGTAACTCCATTACAGTTATTGACATGTGTTATGTAACTGTCATTTGTTTTGTATGCGATTATCTCAATTTAATAGTTTCAGCAGTTGAAATATACAGTAGGCGGACTATTCAATAAAATATTATTATACATTTTCTCTATCTATATTATACTATACACTTGACAATCATGATCATACTTTTAAAATGCAAATACTGAATAGGAACGCGTGATTTAAATCTCCCTATGTCTGTCTCTGTTTATGAAGCAAATGGAAAATTATACATTCGAGATGACATATCGCACGCAGCATTTGCCAAATTTGAAGTCAATATCTACAATATATATTGTGTGACTGTATGTTGAAAGATATATTTTTTTATCTTCTGTCATTTAAGTACGCACAATGTGTCTTTCATAAATGTTGTTACAGTTTTGTATATCCTTATCTATTTAGTTTTCTTAAGTTACGCTGTTTGTATTCCTCTATTATGCTTCTCAGGTTTATTTTTAATTTTTAATCTTAAAATACTGTACTCCTGCATTTATTACTCTTGAAATTTTTACTTCATTTGATGTTAATTAAATATTTCGTTTATATTATTTTTTGTTTTTTTTTATTTTGCTTTATTTTCAGGTTGAGTTTATGGTTCTCCTGCAAATATTTGTCTCAAAATAATAATTTCAGATGAAGTACATTTGATGTAAGAATTACATAGCAGATTGAAAATGTGACCAAATATATGTTCTATATTAATTTTACTAAAGACCTAGATGAAAGATGGTGATAAAATTTAATATGTTGTAGTAAACTTCCTAATTTTCCCACAAGTTGAATTTAAAAACTTTTAGTATAGAGTAGGAAAATATATAAAATTACCACATTTTTGCTTCTTTTTTTCAAATTGACTTGAAAATGCGTTCAGCAGTGAAAATATTTATTATATAGTTAATATAGGTTCAAATAAATAACAAAATATTTTTAATTAATAATATAATATAACAATTTATTATCAATTCAAAATACTTGAAAATTATGTGAAAAATCTTTCATTAAAACTTTTGTAAATGCGCAAATTTTCACTTTCAATTTTGACTTGTACAAAAATGGTTTTACGTATACTTACAGGAAAATCGACATATTTCAGATGACAAACAACTATTAGCTTTTATTCATTTGCTGAATAAGTCATATAATTAGAATGTAAAAAAAAGGTCATATCGTACATTATTGTTTATATGTTGATATATTTTGTCGGAACTGATTTGTATAAAAATATAAGCAAATCTCAATTTCTCCTTAAGTCGACGTTTCTACGATATTTATTGTCTTCCTCAGGACTAATGTGGTGTTTGGTTTTTGTCAACACATTCATCATCATCAAATATTGTAAACAATAAAATATCGTAACGTATATGATTCCAATGCAAAAATATTATTGTAGTCAGAACAGCAATAATTTTCTATATTTTCTGTTCGGACTACACTAAAATATCTGCACTGGAATCCTATATGTTACGATATTTTATTTTTTACAATAAATATTGTCGGAACATCGACATAAGGAGAAATTGAGGTTTGCTTATATTTTTATCCAAATCAGTTTATCTGTGCTCTGGGGACAGCGGCGCCGTTTGGGCGAAGCACGAGGGTACCCCCTTGAACTTATCATTCATGTCCAATTTTATCAATAAAACACTAGCAGTAGATGTCACAATAATTGATCTCTGGACAACTAAATGTATTTCTCCTGAGAATACATGTTAATTTGTGATTAAGTTAAAAAACAATCTACATATCTTATTAGTGCTGCCTTTACAATTCGATAATGATAATCTAATAGTTGACACTTTTTACACAAAATAATGACTCAACTGCAGAATAAAGCTCTGATATGCACAAAGATAAAGTTATAGCAGCTCTCAGACTTCCTTATGTTAGATAAAAATTAATATACAAATGTAATATCCATTTATCTTTTTTAAAATAGGCCAGGAACAGAATGCAAACTCCTTCAACCTAAATTCTTAAATCGGCAATATGATTTTTGAAATAATATCAGGTATGTAGTTAGAAATTTAAACATTTTGTTCACTTTACTTTTTCTTAATGTTTGTTCATTGTTTTAAGTACTTCAATAAATGATAATTGTAAAAAAATATATCAGTTTTATATGTGTCTTGCATTTTTTTTTTTTTTTTGAAAATATATTAATTTAATGAGAGGCCCTACGAATTTTACTGTAACACGTCGATATGAGATTTAAAAAAACGTTGAAGGAAATTTCCTCAAAGCGTATAAATCAAAACTATAGATTTGGAATAATTAATTTTGATTAGTACAAGCAGTAATTCTTTACTTTTCAGTTAAAAATAAATAAAAAATGTTTAATTATATTCAAAGTGATCATCATCATGATGGTAATGATTGATTCTTGTAATCTTATGTCACATATGATTACTATTTAGGGATAAAACCTGAAGCCAAAATGTGTGAGAATTTTGTCATCTATTAATAAGTCGATTTTCCCCGGTGCACTCATGTTGCTAGTGACTGACATTTTAAAATTTGACAGTTGATACAAAAAACTGAAATTTTTTATTTAATATATTTTATTTATTTTATTCTAACCATAATTAAGATCTTATGAATTCCCCACTTTTTCTTTTATTTTTTTTAATACAAAACTGAATGATTCACTATATATTTTTGCTTATTTTGTAGTTCTAAGTTTAAAAAATGATAAAAAATTAACAAAATGTTATCTAACATTTCATGTAGTATATCATTACTAACTAGAAAAAAAATTAAAATAGTATGGAGAAATAATTATTCTTTATATAAATATTTTAGTATATATACATGTACATAATCATTTAGAAAGAGAAAAACACTCTAAAATGCTAGTGGAGGGCCAAGTTTTTAAGTATTTCCCAGCCGATACTGCGGTTTAACTTTTGAATTAACGCTTTAGCTAGGCTTATGACAATCAATATTGTTTAAAGATATATAAATAAATTAGTCTGTGTGCATGGTAAAAGCAATGTAATATAGCTTAACACATAGATGATTTGTTGATAAATATAGGCAAAAATGGTTGGCCTGATTCGGAAAAAATACAAATTTTTTTGATATTAGGTTTTGATTTAGAACAAATGATTAAAGAAAGGATGCAATATGATAGCTGAAATAAGCTGATCCAATTTTTGCATTGAAGTATTTCAAAACCTCTTGTCGAGATTTGACAAGAGACCATGAAGGCATAAAAAGAAGTGATACTTCTTTTTATTAAAAATAAGGCCACGGATATTTATTATCTTTCAGAAATTATGTTCGTTGATCACATTTTACCTGAAGTACACAAGTGGCAGAAGCCGTCAGACATAATTACAATTTTAAGGCTGAATATGAGTTCATATTTCAGATGTCTTGCCTAAATTATATATATATATATATATATATATATATATATATATATATATATATATATATATATATATATATATATATATATATATATATATATATATATATATATATATATATATATATGTGCTTGGAATGTTTTTTGAAATTTTTTTAAAGTGAACTGGAGGATAACATACATCCTATCTAATTATTTCTTTGACGAGGTATCAAAAGGCCTAAACACTATAAAGTGCATGTAAAGATGTAAATAAATAGAAAACATACTTAGTAGCTTTATAAACTTAAGTCATATAGTCTTTGGCGCTCGTTTTGGGTCCAAAATATTAGTTATTAATATTAATATATTTAAATATATCTTATAAAAGTGCATCAAATGCCACAAAAAAATATTGTTTTATTGAATTTTAAATATTTCTAAATTAGGGTAAAAACTGAAATCATTTATTTTTATATTTATAAGTGACTTATGATTACGTAATACATAATATTGCTTCAACCTACCGTAGCAAAAACCATCAAATGTATTTGAAATCTGCTCTCGCACTATTGTACAAACGCATGTAAATAAATAGAAAAATATTTGCAGGAGTAGCAAAAACATCATGTGATTGATATTTTTGAGTGTGAACTGGCACACGCAATGAAAAAAAAAAACTAACGCTATCGGCCTTTGTGCCTGACTGTGGGATCAACTTAAAACAAATCATTGAAATAAAAGAAATATCTATTTAAACATTGCATTAAAAAGGCATATATCGACATAACATATGTATATCTATCTATCCACATTATACTCTCTATTTACATACTTAGGTAAACTTTAGAAATAATTGTAGAAAATAATTAGCTTAAACTTATGGGCACAATTTGAATTTAACTAAATATGAATTAAATCTTTTGCACAAGGTCAATCATTTATAAACAGATTTCTGTGTTAGGGCCGTTTTCTGCCCTACAAGGGTATTTGTATATGTTTATTTAGTCTGTACATCCAAATTTTTAAAAACTGTACCTATTGCTAGTGTTCTTAGTTCTATTTAAATTACCAATTGTTTTTAAAGATGGGGTGACGATATTGGGCTTGTATCCTTTAACTTTATTGCACATGGCTATGTCATATCGGTTAAAATATGCAGTTATTACAAAGTGACAAATTACAAGATTTCTACCATCAGAAACTCTTAAATTCATGATTATTTTTAAATTTTTAGCTTTTTTGGATCATACACAGAAAGAATACAAGAGTTGTATTAACCATATTTTTACGATGAGTGTACTATAGATTAATTACAGCTTTTTAAAAATTTATGAAAATTTTCAAATTTTGTCTTTTTTGCAATTTGATGTACACAAATTATAAAATTACATAATTCAATATGTTTTAACATTACAAGTTTTAAATATTATGTACTAACAATTACAAAAGCAATGTACCCATTGTGAAAACTATTTTAGTTTCTAATACGTAAACTGGGTATTTCTAAATAAATAATAAATAGATGATGAAACTAACAACTAGAAAACTAATTTTATGAAGCATACAAAAACAAAGATTTTTCTTCTCTTGTTCCATAAAATCAAAAACTTACTGGAATATACATGTACATACTAAAAAATCAAAGCATATTTTTAACAATTGACAACTTCTTGAAATACTATCTCTTGCTTCATAAGTGTAGATATGTAAAATTTTTATAAAAGTGATTTTTTTCTTTTATGTGTAGGATTAACCGGGTACAGCATCATAATTTTCTCAAATTATTTTAATTATACTCAGGTTGTGATTGCAAATGAGGTCATAATTTGTTGAACTGGATCTTTTTGTATCTAACTTGAGATTATGATGCCCTTTCTCATTTAACTAAAAAAAATGTAAAGCGTAATGTCTAATATAAGTAGTTTTTTCATTTCCATATATAACCAAATAGAATTGATAAAACAGGTGGAAAATAATTTTTCTGCTATAAAAGAACCATAACCTTTTTACCATTGTAGATTCTTTAGGAGAAAGGAATCATAATATGCAATCAAAAAGCAGTGTGTTCTATCTAAAAAATGTGAAATGTTCAGTAAGCATTAATGAAATGAGATTATATGCAAATAATTATTGTTTCTTGGATAATATCATTCATAAAGAATACAGAATCAATGAAATAGGACCATTCCCTTACAACTGCTGTGGTAGAATTCTTGTCATTAGTTACATGAAAAGTATTTATATGCAAAAAACTAAGTTTATTCAAGTCCAAAACTCACTTATAATGGTCAAATATTGAGGTCATTCTGTACTCAACATGATCAATGTATCATTGAGGTGTTAAAACTATATCAAAGAAATTTAGCAGTAGACATTTCCATTAATCTATTCTTATTTAATATTTTTCCCGTATAATTTTTAATGTCATAAACTTGAATACTCCTGTCTGAGTATTTACCTAAATTACATTTGTATTTAAAAATTTATATGATGGTTGAAGGATATCAAATAATGATTAAATTATTAAATTTGGATGTACAGTTTCCACCGATGATTTCTATTTTTCAATACTAAAATTACCCTCATTCTAATTTGCCACATTGGATTCCCTCAAACAATATGGGTGCCAACATCAGTATTAAATTAATGAACGGCCAGTTCTGTTGGTAATGTTAAGTTAGAAAGGCATGTTTTATTATATCTGTAAGATGAGATATATATATTTATTTAGTTAATACATCTATATCATGTACTCAAATACATATTATATCTATATCAAACATATATATTATGATTCTGAAGAGTTTTAGAGTTATTCTTTGTCATTTTACAATAAAAAGTTGAAATAAATTAAAGCCGTTTTATTTTCTTAACTTTCATACTTCATAGTTTTGCATGCATTAAAAACAAGAAAAGGGCCACTCTAAGTACCAAGACCCAACCATGAGAGAGTACCCCATTTTAAGAAAAAAAGTTTCAATAAACATCGTGCATTAAATTTTTTTTTTTTTTTTACATTTTTATCAGAAATTGTTCTTTTTTTAAGACAAAGAAGTTCACTAGCTAAAAATAAGATCGAAATGGCCACTTTGTATAGCAAATAAATAACATATTCAACAAGATGTCAAGTTAACCTGGTACTGACATTGTCAGGAAGTATATTTTGTAGTTCGTGACTTGTACGAGCTCAAAGCATACTTGGCACCGACATCAGCAAGGCAAAATTCTGATGAAATGAGGTGTTCCTACTGTCCATTACGTAACTGCCTGTTCCGCACAAGGTTATTTTAGGGATACAGATGAGGAGCTTAATTTCAAAACACAATTTCTGCAAAACATAATGTTCTGTAACTAAAAAAAATATGTCCTCTATATTTATCATGTATTTTAAATCATAGGAAGCTGAATATACAAGGTGTATCACTTAAAATAAAAGAATTGAAGTAATTTTTTAATGGATAGAATTGAATGGTGTAAAAATTTTTGAGGAGGGGAGCTCTAATCTTATTTTTAAAACGGTTTGAAACGCTAATTTGAGCGTGGTGCCCTGGCCAGGGTTATGTCTATAATATTGAAGTGATTGGAATCTGATTTCATTTGGGAATGCAAATTGCTCAACTAAAATTTGTATGTGAATGAGACACTGAATCAGATCAAAATAGCAAGTATGTCACAATTAATTTCGTATAGATAAAGTGCATTCACAATGAAAGGAATAAATTCAATATAATCTGAACAACGTGGTTTTGCATAAAACGCTCGTACACGCCGATTTTCAAATTTGAATTGGCAAATTTGGAGACATACGGCATGTCAATGTCACTTCCGGTTGTTCTGGAAGTGACATCAACTTTGTTATTTTAAATGTAACACCCTGTATTTTTGTACGGATACGACAAAGACATTTCCAAAGATGTTGTAAAAGGGTTTTTAATATGAATACTTTTTTATTATTTACAAAAAAGTTGCGATACTAACTTGCTGAACTAACTTTCTAAAAAAGATACAGTTCAGTATGTTACCCGTTTACTTCAATGCATTTTTGAATTCGAATAATTATTCCTCATTGGACATTTCTGGTAAGATTAGTGTGATTTCCTGGCCTATTCTTTCTTTATTCTTATTATATAAGTCATTAAGATTGTTAGGTCAATTCACATATACTTTGGATTTTAAATAACCTTATAAAAAAAAATCTAAAGGAGTTATATCAGATGACCTCGGCGGCCACTCAATAGATCCCCCTTCTACCCATCCATCTATTGCGGAAGGTTGCATCTAGAAATCAACGAACAGTGATTGCATAGTGTGGAGTTGCCCCATCTTGTTGAAACTAAATCATATCATTTGGTACGTCAGGGCCCTGTGTGTTGGAAAACAACAGCTAGATCAGGAATAAGTTCCAATTGAAAAAATTGTAAATACCGTTCTCCATTTAGTGTTAGAAATAAGCCCTGCCCATACATTAATTTTCTGAGGATATTGTGTGTGGACCTCTTGCATCCAATGCGGATTCCCTGTCGCTCAGTATCTGCTATTTTATCTATTTACGTGACCACTTTTAGCCTCATCAGAAAAAAAATAATGTGCTTGTAGTAGATTTAAATTTTCATTGTGCATTCCATTTATTTGTTCGCAGAATTAAATTCTCCTATGAAAGTCATCTTCTGACAATTCATGCATCAATTGTACTTTATAGGAATGATATTTAGCTGCTCGAAGAATTTTTGATACTAATCCCGTTGCCAAATCAGTTTCGTGAAAGTTCTCTATTACATGGGAATTCTCTTGAACGCGTAACTGGACATTTACCTTAACATCTTCAAATACTATTTTTGGTTGGCCTTTAGGTAAATCTCTAACGGGGCCAAACTCTCTTAAATTTTTTTTCACATTTATTTACACGATTGGCTAATCGGTGGACGGTCAGAATGATTTTCATTAAATAAGGTACATACCTGGTCCTGAGTATGAACTCTATCACCAAAACCAATCATCACAAGCACCTGAATTCGCTCTGTAAACTTCAATTACTTTTGACAACTTAAAAATTATGTTAGTGAAACAAGTTAGTATATCATGTTTTTTGTGAATAAAAAAAATTTTTATAATAAAAACCTGTTTATTACATCTTTGGAAACGTTATTTTATCGTCTATACAGATCCATATAAAAATACAGGGTGTTACATTTAAAATAACAATGTTGATGCCACTTCCGGAAGAACCGGAAGTGACATTTACTTACCATATGCCTTAAATTGTGGCAAATCAAATTTGAAAATCGACGTATCCATGTTTATTACATCTTTGGAAACGTTATTTTATCGTCTATACAGATCCATATAAAAATACAGGGTGTTACATTTAAAATAACAATGTTGATGTCACTTCCGGAAGAACCGGAAGTGACATTTACTTACCATATGCCTTAAATTGTGGCAAATCAAATTTGAAAACCGACGTATCCAAGTATTTTTTGTAAAACCACGTTGTTCAGATTATATTGAATTTATTCCTTTCATTGTAAACGCACTGTATATTTATTTTAACGTGTAAATTAAAAATTACAAAAAGAAAACGTAGATAAGGAGCGTGTACTAGCGGATCTAAAAAGAAATTTGGGAAGAGGGGCAGACACGCACAAAAAAAAGTAGGTACTTACCAGTGGCGTGTCGTGACGTTTATAAACGGGGATGCTGTTGATGCCTACCTTATTTAAAATTTAGCACGATTCTCCGGCTTTCTCTTGCAAATTCATCAGTGATGTCATCATAAAACTTACTCTAGTGACATATCTTAAATTAGTCCCTTTTCTATGGATAACAGTGCTCTAGTTTTAGTAAATCTTTCTGACCCGTAGAATTTGTAATGATATTTTTAATTTGTTTTAACGCGAAAAACTACGTTCGGTCGATGCACTTGTAGCGGGAATAGTGATGAGTTAATTCACATTTTTAAGTTGTTAAAATCTTTGAATCTGGTATCCGTGTGTGTAGAAATATTGTTAATTATGTAATAGAAAAGTTTTTAGACCGACTTATTAATTGTTGGAAAATTTTTTTGGGTAAGGGTCCTTATTTTGAGAAAAACTACTTTTTTTAACTTGCCGACGTTTCGGTAATTTTTATTACCATCTTCAGGGCACTGTAAGATATAAAATTATGATGTGTAACACTTGTAAAAAATGTAAATAAAAAAAGTGTATATAATATAACATGTGGTACAAACAATAAAAAAAAAAAAGTTAATAAATAAATAAATGGATATATGCACCTACAAACATACACAAAATACGTACATATACATATAAATAGATATTAAAAATCAGAACATATTAACAATAATTAAAAATATTTAAATATACTTTTTTTAGGGCATCTCAAATTTAATTTAACATCATAATATCACACTTGGTAAAACTGCATATGCAGTGAAAAATAATAAGTACTTACATTAATTATGAGTTTTTCCTGGTCACCATAAAATATATATAAAACAGGAAACAAACAGATAAAATCGTTGGGTATTAAGAAACCTTTAATGTACTTATTAAATTAAATTTGAGATGCCCTAAAAAAAGTATATTTAAATATTTTTAATTATTGTTAATATGTTCTGATTTTTAATATCTATTTATATGTATATGTACGTGTTTTGTGTATGTTTGTAGGTGCATATATCCATTTATTTATTTAATAACTTTTTTTTTTATTGTTTGTACCACGTTATATTATATACACTTTTTTTATTTACATTTTTTTACAAGTGTTACACATCATAATTTTATATCTTGCAGTGCCCTGAAGATGGTAATAAAAATTACCGAAACGTCGGCAAGTTAAAAAAGTAGTTTTTTCTCAAAATAAGGACCCTTACCCAAAAAAATTTTCCAACAATTGTTAATTATTTCTGAAAATTATCTCCGATAACACATTTTTTGGTCTCCTATGATATCAATACGTATTCTTTTTCTTGGTGGTTGAGTTTCTATCTTCAATTGCTCAAGTTTATTCCATAAGGCGATCAAATTGTTCCCTCTTATATAAAAGAATTGATTTGAATTCCTGGATCTTTTTTTGTGCAGAAATTTGTATCACTCGATTTATTTTATAAAACTGCAAATACGTTATCGCAAAACGGAAATATTTCAAAGAAAACGAGAAGTAAAAGATTAAAGGTAGTGTCTGTTTTTAACATGTCTAAATAACCTCTAGAGCAAACTACTGTTTCATGATTCCATTCCTTCTAGTGATCTAATATTTTTTCCAAAAAAAATCAATGTGGCTGGCGATATTCAAATACAGTTTGTACCAATCTACCATTATAATTTCTTCGAGTTGGAGCTACTTTGGGCATTCTTTTATGAACTTCGGAATCTAAGGCACTAAATCGTTTTGACGATTTTGAAAAAATGATGCGATGTCGCTTAAAGTAGAAAAAAAAACCTTGCATTCCTTGATACTGCTAACAGATTGTTGTAACACTAAATTTAATCGATGCGCCATACAGGGTATTAAAAAGTGCATATGGGTAAGTTTGTCTTACTTTAGCCTGTAGTACCCCTAATTCACCTGCCATTACTGCCGCTCCGTCGTAACTTTTGCGCGACTAATTTTGAAGCAAAATTAAGGTCACCAACTATAGAGCATACAACAGAGCATAATAGATTTCCAATGTCAGCAGTGGCGGCTGGTGGATTTAAGTTATACCATGTCTCAATAGTGGAGTATGGAACACAAGAAATATTTGAAGGCACGACTATCAGTACTGAATGAAGAAGTTTTGCAGAAAAAAAATCGAAAATCATAACTACAAAAATTCAAATTTTCGAAAACCAAAAGACGGGGTTAAATTTTCCTTCTGATTATGAAAAAAACAGTTTGCAAATATTTTACTAATGGTCTAGAAGTCTGGGGATGGCAATGTTGGGAGTGGTGCAGTTAAAATAAAATAATTCACATCACAAAAGAAGACGCAGTTTTTATTTTTTAGTTAAGTCGTACATGAAGCTTACAGTGCACTAGTTAAAAAACTTAGTATACTCAAATGAAAAGAATGCCTGTATATATGACTCGCTTTGTGTTTATATATTTTATGTTCTGCTGAGTCAATAGTTTTTAGTTTACAATTCGTTACTTGGAAATACTGCGTAATAGAAGGTGATTAATTTTTGTACATTCCAACAGAGGCAGCGCATTTTTGTAACTTTTTTTCTGCAAAACTTCTTCATTCAATACTGATACTCCTCCTTAAAATATTGTTCGGCTTCCATGCTCCAATACTGAGATATCCACCAGCCGCCACTGAATGTCAGTAATTTCATCTAGTATAATTGCAATAAACGAAGTTTCCTCTATTTTGCCCCGTATGTTCTTTAATACAATTTCTCCTACGCACGAAAATTAATCATTTTGTATAAGATTGGAAGTATCATTTAAATGCTGTCGAATTTGCTAAATGGAATTGCAATGTTTCATAATATTTTGCCAGCAAATTAATGAAATCCACGTAATTCCTCCTATCTGCAGAATTTTCCAATTCATCGTGACTCCAAAAACCAAGCCCATGATTACCTAGGAAATACACCACATCTATGTATAAATCGATCTTTTACGGATTTGCTGTTTGTTGTTGTTTATGCTGCTCATGGCTTATTCTCAATTGATTGTCCAAAGCATGCTCCATTCTTGTTTTACAGAAAGTTTTTTTTTAATAATGGACTGTATATGTGTTATAGACGAATGTCTTTTTTATTAATTTAGGCAAATTATTTAAATCGGCAAATCCATTTTTGTTCCACAAATTCTTTTCATTTGAAAAAACAAGGCATGGCCAGCAAAATAAAAGCGATTTAGTGTTGCAACCAGCGAGCTATTCACATTTTTGATAATTTTCCGTTTGGAAATGTCACGCATATAATCTAATTGGTTTGGTAAACTTTGTTAAAGTTACTTACCTTTTAAGCTAATTTGTTTTTATCTTTAAAATTATAAGTTGAAAATCTCTTTATAACTAAATAGCACATATCACATTCTTGTAATATTGTTTCCGTCGTTTCAGAACTATTTTGCGAACTGAGGGATCCGGTGCCTTCATTACGCTTAGAATGTAAGCTGTCTAGCCTACAGCTTACATCAGCACTATTTTTAAGTTTGTTTTTAACGTTTCTCGCGATTACAGTTTCACTATATTTTAAACAATAAATAATTTCAATATCGAAAGTCAATATAAATACTAATAATGCGGAGCAACCACTAAAAAAACACTTTAAAATATATAAACTAAACGTCTGAATTGTACATCTTAATACACGCTCGCGTTTACTCGCAAAACATATTACACATTTACCGTATTTAAGTACGCTGTGTGAAAACAGCTTACACTCGAACAACTCGTTTCGGAGCCGTTCGAACGGTTTCGGCATCGTGAAGTTGGCTAATACATTGCAACTTTGTAACTTCACATTTCAAAACATTTGTTTTGACACATATCGAGTTCATATGCGCCGTCGAAAAAAGAGATTGGGAGGAGTAAGAAAATAAATATATTTTATGATTCTTATAAGGGAAGCTGTGCTTCCCTAGCTTCCATGGAGAAACACGACACTGGTACTTACCTACAAAAATTAAATAACGACAACAAATTGTTTCATAATATATGCAAAGAACTTACCGAATTTGCAAAAAGTATATACAGTGAATCTTACCGCCACACTTGTAAACAGATACAAACTATTCCATGTTAAGATTAAAACACGTATCCACAACGACGATTCCCGATCTATACAACCAATATAGTCGTATTTTTACGCGCGCATGTTCAATCCTTACAGTATAAAAAATGTTCACTTTTGAAAAATATTGGATTCTCCAAATTTCTTTGTATTAAATATTTTGTTTGAAAATTTTGATGCAAACGATTCGTTAGTGGAAGTGCGAGAAACGAATTTCTGGCGACGTGCCAGATTTCAGTTTCTTTTTTGTGCCGCCATTGCGCAAGAAAGGTTGCTTTTACGACAGCCATGCGTAACACCTTTCATTCTGAATTTCATTTCCTACAATTTAATTTTTGATATAATTTTTTTACCGTTGACCATCTACGAAACAAATGCAAGTAACCCTGTTAAATTTCCCTTTCGGTTTTTTTTTTAAATTTAAATGTGATGAAGCAACCACTTTCCCAGGAGCAACTCTATGGACATTATTTGATTGTTTGAGTATTCACAGCACCCATGTGAAATATGAAAACTTCATAATTTAGTTCACTCGAACAACTTTTTTCGAGCTAACTTTACTAGATTAAAAAGTATTCGCTTAATAACTAGAGTTTTACACAATTTTCTACTTTATACCATTTTATTACTGAAAATTTTGAGCCAATTATAGACCAGTTGTTAACAGTTTATCGCTGAATTATAGTGATTTAAATACTTTTTTAAGTACTTGTGCACAGAGGATCTCCTTTCTAAGGAATAAATTAAACACTAAATTACAATCAGAATTTTAATTGTTTCCTATAAATTACATGCATAATGGTTCATAAAGGCAGAGCCTCAGTATTTAATAATCTACCCTGTAAGGAAAAACGTTTTTGTAATATTGTAAACAAAAAAAAAAAAAAAATTGTGCGATAGACAACAGTAAAAAAAATATTACAATAATTAAAATATTTGAATTACACAAATAACAAAAAAATCACTATCACTATTTTGATATATCATAATTACACTATAAATACTGTTTTATTAATTACTTTTTAAGTAATTATGTTAAGATTAAACGAATATTCAAACAAAATAAATGCAGTAACACAATAGTCCACAAGTAAACATGTATATGTCCCAGAAGTCGAACTATTTAAAAGCAAAACATCAAAAATCAAGTTACAGGCATTTTCTTTAAAACACTTGAAATTGTAACAAGAGAGTGAATGCGCCAGTGACCCGGCCACCATCAGTGGTTGGTTATAGGTTTTTTTTTCTAAAATAACCTGAATTAGGCGCCAATTTTTAAGTTTCCTATATTACCATTAATCTGTCATCTCTGTACATTCTAAATGTCAAAACTTTTTTCCTCTGTCATCACACTTGTCCTGTAATTCCCATGCAAAGTGCACCTGTTTCACAGTTTTAATCCTTTCACATGTCGAGAAAGATCAACAAGTGTGATAGTTATTGAGGTAAGTTAAATTTTATTTCTAACTGTTAAGTGGTTTTTCATGCATGTTCTTGTTAATGATATGTTATGTTAATATTTGATGACAAAAGTACATTTTTCAATTTTTGAATTTAAAAATGGCGTGGCTGACCATTGGAGTAATATTTTATTGGGGTGGCTAGTAGTTGGCCCCTGTGGATGACTAATGGTATAGAAACTAATTTCTATAAGTTTGCCTTTGTTTATTCTATAAACCTCTATGCATTTCTGGTTTTTCTTTCATCATTGAGCTTGAAATCGTGAGATTTTCATTTTCGTAACCAGTGGTCGGCCACGAATATCTTGAATAATAAAGTAGGATAGGTTATATTTGGCAGCCGACTATTGGAATAGGCACCGAATTAAGATTTAGCCAGTTGTCGGCCATAAGATTTTTTACCTCCAGAAGCACATACTTTTGCCAAAAAACTTGTTTTTTTTTTCTTTTTTAGACAAAGACATCAATATTCTGATGAAAATTTGCAAAAAGCTATAGAAGCAGTCAGAAATGGGGCCAAAATAAGGCACACGTCGAAATTATGCAATTCCTAGGGGCACACTACAGGATCTTCTTCAGGTGCGGTCCATATTTGATCTGCAGTTTGTGAAGATGAACTAGATAGTGACACGGAAGAGGAAGGAGAAAAAAACGTTGGTTGTGAGTGACATATGTCCAAGATGGTATCATTTAAGTTGTACCACATTGGCTGGACAGACATATTACGTTGCTGTATGTGACCAAGATTTTATCTGTGATTTTTGCGGTGACAGTGATTATTAATATATTTTACGTGAAATTTCTGCCTACCTTTGTTTATAAGTTGTTTTTTAGTTAAATTTCAATCATCTTTGTTATTTTTCTAGTTATTTAACAAAACATAAACAGAGTTTACCCAAGATTGTTTATGTCCTTTTCTGTGTTAATGATTTACCTATGTATTGGTATACTTAGGCAGGTAGTTAGTAGTGTTTATTCCTAGTTGTACTATTACACCTATATTGTTTTTAAGTTTTTTTTCATCTAAGATTTTTCATGATTCATGTACTTTTATTTATATAGGTACCTGCCTTGTCCTTGTTTTATTTACCTTGTTTATTATCATCTTAGTTTTTTTTTTATTTATACCTACCTTGCTCTCTGGTTTTAATAAAAATAGGTACCTACTTTTAACAAAACCATGCTGGATACTCACCCACCAATGGTACAAAAGTTTTAAGTACGGATCTGATCAAAAATACAGCAATTTCACGTGGCTGACTACTGGTATATGCCTGGCCGACAAATGGGTTATAGGCAGTCGACTACTAGCAAAATGGCTGTTTTTGAATATAAAAAATTACAAAAAAATATTTTTTTAAATCAAATATTTTTTATTATTGATCATACAATAGAAAAATATGTGCTTCAGGATGATTACTGATATTTTAATTTGTCAAAAACGACCAAAACATTCAAAGTTGCTCAAAAAAGGCTGACTACTAGCACAATCCCCCTATTTCAATTTAAAATGCATTTTACCAAAGGTGACGTCAAACGCTTACCTCTTATATAATATTGAAGTTGGTCCAACAGAAACACTAGTAAAACAATTTTTAATGCAATGCTTTTATTAGTTATTTACGTAACAAGACCGGAAAGTGATTCTTTACTAGGCGAGCTGGCAATGCCAGTGAACCCAGAGGACACTTTCCGGGTGTGTTGCGTATATTTTTTCTGCAACCCGTTCTTGCTAGTCTTAAAAACTTTTAATCTGAAATATTTTGTGAACAAAATTCATATAATTCAACTGACAGCTGTCACACGAACTTTCAAAGATTGGATTAATAATTTTTAATTGTTATCAGATACTATTGACCAACCAAAAGTGTCATAATGGGTCGGTAAAGACTTTACCGATGCCCTTATGTCACTTTACCAGGCTAGACCAATAAATATGTATTTTTCACTCAAAAACAGTTAACATTTCAGACGGTTGCTGAAAAATAATAGCTGCATTAAACAATATATATGTATAGATATAAAAAAAAACTAACACAATAGATACGTCTTATAACTAGACAATTAGTTAAGTTGTCAAATATGTAACTATTGTAAATCACAAAAGAAATTTCACTTTTCCACTAGATACAATGAACCTAACCCTAAATTAGGTACCGTTATCTAATCTCACTACTTTAGAAAAGTGAAACCATCAGTAACGTCCCCCCAATATTACAAAACAAGTTTTTTTGATAAATGCAATAAAATAAATATGAAATATGTCAATCAAAATTAACTGATTTACCTTGCTTTTATTACATTTCTGTAGTTTAACATTGCAATAACAAAGTTTGTGTGGCACTACTATATTTCGTAAAATTGCTAATATACACAGTGAAATTTTGCAAGAAAATTGCAGGGAAGTTACTAGAAATATTTTCTTGGTGGACTTTTTGGCAAACACGGAAAGTGAAACTGTTTCTGATTTACAAATCGGTGTCGTACCATGCTGCGACTTGATTGTTGTCTTGAGGAGGAGTGGGGAGCTGATCAATAGTGTCAAAGTTGAGATCAGGATCAGCACCGGTTACGTCCATGGCATCGATTGCACTGTAGGTTGAGCCGTTACCGCCACCGTGTGAACCGATCTCTAGACCTTGCATGTCTATTGGTATCTGGTCATACCCTATAATGAACATGAAAAAGATTAGGTACAAATACTCGAGTGCTTAAAAATATTTATTTTTTATTTTGAAATGTATAACAGTCACAGTAAATAATGTAACCGAATAATTTTTTACAGAAATAATATTAATTCATAAATTGTCATGACTAATCAGTATGACATATGAACCTACAGAATCCACTTGTAAACTGTGTAACCTTCCTTATGTGCATGTGTCATAAGACTCATAAGTAGAGCTGTCTGAGGTGGCTGGAGTACAGCCACGGTCTTGCGATGGCGTCACACGTGCCGATTTAGAAGTGATTTACGCTGCAGTCTTATTTGAAAGGTTGATGCGTGAGGTTGTACCTATAAATTATACATAATGTCAAACGCGCCAAAGGGTAAAAAACGACCGTACGCGGACACAGTGAATAAATTTATCGGTGAATTTCCGGATTTATTCTATGACGGATGTAAAATAATTTGTAAAGTTTGTAATCAAGACTTAATGTGCTGGCACAAAACAGATTGTCGTCGTCATCAACACCGTGCAACATCAAAATAAAAAAAATGGCATGCTTTTGACAACTCAGTTTATGTTTGATTTATTGTTAATGTTAATAGCCTGTAATATTCCGCTACACATACTGGATAAACAACCATTTCGGAAGTTTTGGAATAAATACAATCCCCAGGTGAACTTACCAAGTCGTACATCGCTACTTAGATATATTCCAGCTGTCCGTGAAGACATTGTAAATAGGATTAAATGTGGATTAAAAAATACACGGCTCTGGTTATGTATTGACGAGACGACAGATTGTAAAAAACATTCTATTTTAAATATTATAGTACGTGTACTGGGCCCTCTTAAACTAACATTTCCACTTTTACTAGCTAGTAAAAGACTAACGGCGTGTACTGGCGAAATAATTACGGGGTGTTGGAGACATTCGAAAAATTTGAACTTTCAACAAGTCAAGTATTGATGTTTGTGACTGATGGTGCCGCGACAATGCGCATGGTAGGCCGTTCTTTTCAAAGAGACAATTGTAGGTTTTTACATGTTACGTGTAAAGTGCATGCGTTACATCTTGTGGCAGAAACGAATCGAAAATGTTTTCCAGAGGTAGATGCATTAATAGCAAATACAAAAAAGTTTTTCTCAAATCTCCTAAACGGCTTCGAGCATTTCACAGACAGTGTCCTGGTATCCCTGAGCCACCAGAACCGATTCTTACACGTTGGAGAACGTGGTTGAAAGCGGCTTTTTATTATGCTGAATATTTTCAACAAATAAAAGCTGCGATACTACAGTTCAACCCTAACGAGGCTGCAGCTATTAGGGAAAACCAGACAAGCTTTCAAGACGTTTCCCTTGAAACAGATTTAAAAACTATTAATAACAATTATAGAGGACTACACGACGCAATAGAAAAATTGCAAAATAGTTCGTTGTCGTTAGTGGAATCGCTGCAAATAGTGGACGACGTAAATACACAGCTACAGGCTATAAATGACGCAAAAAATAATCGCGTTAGTGAAAAATTCGAGAGTGTATTACAGAAAGATCCTGATTTTAGCAAATTAAGACAAATTTGTGATGGTGCATCTACAACTTCGTTAAGTGAGTTCACAGATTGTTTTACTTATGCCTGTATTACATCCGTAGATGTCGAATGGTCATTTTCAAAATGCAAAACATATTTTTTCACCAAAGCGAACATCGCTGACGGAGACAGCTGTAGAAACATACCTGATGCTATTATACTATAGATCTTCCCCACTTTGTGATGACGACAACCAAACTACTTCATAAATCTGCTTAAAAGGGCGACTTTTATAAAAATTTTTATAAAATGTAACATTATTGTGTAGGAGAAATTATTCAAATTTGAATTGGGCGCCATTTAGAATAGTGTTTAGCCAGGTGGTACCTTATGTGCTAGTAAGTTGGCAACAATTATTATTATGGTTCTGTGGCTGACATATGTTAGTGAAGTTAGTTAGTTTACTTTTATATTTATGTGGGTCAAAACAAAATTGGAAATTAAAATAATTAAGAAAACGAGGAGTGTTATTAACCAAATTCATACAGTTTAAGTCCTTATAATTGTTAAAATTTATTTCCATTTACTGTACTTATTCAAGTATTATGATATGATGTAAACATATGAGTCATATGACGGCTCTGTCGGCCAGGTGACCTCGGACAGCTCTACTCATAAGTGAGTTTTAATTTATTTTATAGTGAGATACGTAACAAGGGGTGCTAAAGTTATTCTGATAAAATTTTCAAATAACCAAAAATTTAAATTAGTTCAAAATTTAGTAGAGAATCTAAACATCATTATACAGTTTTATTCTAGTAGACGAGACTTTTTCAAATATCTAATAAACTACTCTGGATGATTCATAGTAAAGGTATGCATCAGCATGTTGCTGATGCACTTAACAAATCATTGCGGAAGTATATTTAATATATTAAATATAAATAGTTCACATTTATGTAAATATTTTCGCTCAAAAATGTGGATCCCTTTTTATATTGACACGAGCGACGTTCGTTTAGGTTATCGTTAATTTTGAAGTTGTGATATTGCTCATAATTTTTGGGGTCCACATTTTTCAGCAATAAATATCAACATGGGTATGGACTATCTATGTATTCACTTAATATTGGTGGGGATTTATAAAAACCTGTTATCACCTTAAATATTTTTATTTTCAAGCTTACAAAAGGCCACCATTTAAAAAATAAAAAGCCTTTTTCAATGGAAATGTTATGGGGATTAAAGCTTACATATTCAGTAAAAGTATGACTAAATTCTTGACCATTGCGTAGTGAATTGCATTCATCACCCTTAAAATTTTATTAATTAAAAGCGAAGTCGGCAATCATGTACTGAAGTCTTTTAATGAGTTGTCTTTTTAGGCTTACGTTGAAGCTTTGATGGATATAAAAAATACTGGTTAATAAAATTACTGGAACTTTGTGTATTATCTCATAAATAGAGCGTGGCAAATTAGACGGCTCTCAGTGGCGTGGATACATATGTTTCCGATAATAGACAAGTTGCATGCATTTTAGAAATGCATTCAACTTGTGCAAGTAAAACCACGCGGTCGCGAACGCTACGATTTTGGCTTGACGTCATATCATAGAACTTTGGCTTTGACAGCCTACTTGAACGCATTAAATTGAAAGTTTACGACTGTTAAATCTTGTGTTTATTTACGTAAAAATAATTAATATATTAATTTATCTAAGTGGTGAAAATGCCGGCCAGTGGCTTTGTACAAGCTCAGACCAACAATTTACCGAAAATCGACGTATTCATGATGGGCACTGAGCAGTTTCTTTGCTAATACCAATTTTATTTTTTTATCAGTACTGAAATTAGGGGTACAAAAGCAACAACGTGTGTATCATTCATTATTCGTAACAATAAATTTGTTTAGGCCCACTTTCATCATTTTTCTGCAGTTAGATATCCATGATCACAAACATTTTTAGGTACCTAACCTCAAAATACATAAAGAAACATCTGTGCAATACTTTAATATTAACTATTATTTTTTGCCGCAGAATACTTCATTAATTTTTTTATACTAATTTAATTACATAGGTAGTAAATATTTGTTGGAAATAGTAATAAATGTTACTGCTAATGAAAATGATGTATTTATAATTACTCCTTACTTTATGTGATAGAGAAAATCATATCAAATATTGGTTTTAATGAGAAAACTTACAAATATTATTTGAACTTACAATAAAATGATCCTGGCAGCAATATATTCGTGTAGAATCCGATAATTTCACGATTCGGTCGTCCCGTTTCATAATGAGGGCTACCGCGCTTGAATTCACCACAAAAGGCGCTAGTGTAGGGTAAGGTAAATGCTACTGAACATTAATGTTTATATAATAATAATTTCCAGACCACATTTAAATTTAAATTTCAATTCCCAACATTCTATGAAACTAAACTTAATATAATTAAGAATTTAAAACACAGAGCTATAAAATTAGGTATCCAGTCCCCAATTTCAGGAAAAAACTTCTAATTAAAATGTACCTTATCAAAAATAATTTTCCGATATCATTAATCAATAGAATATTATATAATAACAATAATAGTCGACCAATTAGACCTTACTAACAGAACCAACATTTTATTATAAACTACCATATGTAAAAAATCTTTCGGAAAAGTTAAGAAAGGTCCTCATGTCAAACAAAATAAATATAGCTTTTAAAAGTGAAAATACGACCAAAAAAGAATTTTTTTACCAAATTAAAATCTAAAACACCAACAGACTTACAATCGAATTTAATATATAAAATACCATGTAAAAATTGTAATAAAAGTTATATAGGTCAAACAAGTAGGTATCAAGGAAAAAAGAACATGAGAGATGTCAAAACCAAAAATAAGCTTAATATCACATCTTTGGTAGAACATTGTAAATTTTTAAATCATGAATTTAACTTTGACGAAACCGCAGTTATAGGTAAACAATCTAATCTAGAAAAAAAGAAAATTTCAAGAAATGATAAACATTAAAAAATTCGAATCAGTAAATTCAAGAAAAGACTGAAAATTTAAACTCTTATTTCAATCTAATTAATAAAATGAAAACTTTATGATACATTAGATATTTTAAAATTATCAACCTATTTACATCTTTCGTTCCTTTCTATTTTAAGCTTGTTTACTAATTATATAAACAAACATTTTAGTTCCCAAACACTTATTCATCCCTTATCTACAGTAAGTTTAACAGTGCTAAAAAATAATCTCATTAGTGTCACAGCCTGCACCAGAATAACACACATTTCAAGAAGTATATAAACATTTCTCATTTCTGTATGCCCCCATATATTTTTTAATAAACTTTATAGCTAAGTATGTTCCTGCCATTATGTTTTTTTATGCACGAGAAACACTAAATTTTAATGTGACTATTTGTTAATTCTAAATAAGAATTGAAGTGCCTAAAATAAGTACATGGTTCCTACAATCTGTTATAGAATAATTAATTAACTGTTCTATATTATTTCTTCACTATTAGTTTGGATTAGAATTTATCACCCATATAGTTATAGAATAACTTACATTCAATTTATTTATATCTTAAAGTCCATCCCTGAGGATGGTAATAAATTATACCGAAACGTCGGCAAGTTAATACAGTAGTGTTTTAATCACACTGGACCTAATAACCCAAAAATTTGTACTTAGTATTAATATTTATTATGGCTTTTATCACGGATTTTTGATTTTTTATAAAAATTGGCTGAAAACCCTTTAAAACTATGATGAGAGAAGGGGAAAGTAGTAATTTACTTGCTCAGTAGGGAAATTATTGTACCTATCAGAGGTGTCTTATGTGATTAAAGTTAGGTTATATCAAGCATGAGTATGATGAAAACAACGAATGTGTATGATTATTACTTACTGTAGTAGGCTTCTTTGGTAACGCATAATGGTCAGGAATAAAATGTTTCTTACACACAAATGTTTCCAAGCAGTAAAGTTATCCCTGTGAATCGCTACCAACCACTGTTTTAGGCGAGTTTTGTCTCACGGAAACATATGTCCGTCTTTGTTTCCGAACAAAATGGAACTGCACAACACAGACATAATTAACAAGTTTTTTTACTTACTGGCGTACGAAAATAATTGTAATAAAACCCTATAAACTTGTTCCGCGCCTAACAATAACTTTTTACAAGTACCTTACTTGCTAGTGGCGCCAACTGGTGAGCCTAAAAACGGTAGCCCTCATTCATAGCAATGCACCATTCATTTCTAATTTTAGACACAAAATTAACTTTTCTAGGTTTTTATTGTTGTATTTGTACACTTAGATATATTACAATATTTATAATTTCTTTTCTTGTCACTCCATAGTAGAACATAAAAATAACATTGTATTTTAATTTGTAAACACAAACCAGGAGCATAATAGCATTCACTTGTTAGCAAACTTATAGAGTGGTGACGTCACACCTCAACTGGTGGGAGATATGCATTGGTTAAACATGTTTAAATTTAATCCAAACAAAATAATATTATTATATTATATTAATAATATTATTAGTACACGAAATTTTTCCAGACATCTTGTCATATCATTTGGTAAAACTTTTCAGCACATATTGTAATTTTCAAAAAAAAAAAAAAAAAAAAAAAAAAAAAAACTAATCGCAAAGACCATTTATGACAATATTCTACTATTAACCATGTGAAAACAAGTGGCATATATCTTCAACGTTTTTGATTCAGATAAGAACTTCTGATTTTAATAATCAACTAAAAATAAGTTAGTACCCTTTTTATTTCATTTGATAGAATTGGGAAAAAAGTGTTAATAATGGATTAAGATTACTTATCCTGACGTAAACTGTTTAAAAATAAATTATACAGCCTTTTAAATTTAATAAAAATAAAAAGGACTGCCAAATAACATTCATTGGGTTAGGGTGGTGATATAAAATCATCAAACAAATTTTGGTATATAAAAAAAAATCCTCTGAACAAGCATATGAATTTTTGTGGAAACATCTTAAAGGATATATTATTATATTATTGTTACAAGTTAGCTTACCTAAATGCCATAGGATTATCAACCAAAATAATAAAAAAACATTCTCAAATTAAAATTAGTATTAAACATAAAGATGAAAAAAATGAGGTACATGCCAACTTCTAACCTACTACAAATCACAAACATGCTACGTACAATTCACCTTAAAGTGTTAGATGTTAGAGGGAATAATCCTTAAAATCCATCTAAGAAGTAAAAAAATAAAGTTGTAATTATTAAACATAAAAACATAACATAACATTCGTTGTGACAAGATATATTTCAATCAGTAATGTATTTGTTAAATTAAGTATTAAAATTAATCAACATTAAAAAATATACAAGAATTTAAAAATTACATATATGCAAGATATCAGATTGCCCTCTATTTTGTTCAACTTTCTTTTACATCAACATTAATAAAAGGTTTGCTTTATTCTCCTCTTATTTCTGTAGCCTTAAAGGGAACGGTCAAGTAACAAGAAAAAACGAATATTGAAATTTACAGAAAATAAAATTTCGCCCGAATTTCTTAACAATATAATAAAAATATATAAGAACTGCTTATTCTCATTATTGATGTGGTGGTGAATTGATTGTCAAAAAAGTCAATTATAGACAAGCCAAATATAACATTTGCGTCAATAATACGGTAAATAAAAAGTTTTAAATTTGGAGCCTTAAAATGATTTTAATTATTTTTTGTAGGTTATGTTATAAACCTAATTGATGTAAACAAAATGTCGTGTTTTAAAATGACATTTTTATCCCTAATCAAATTCTGTAAGTTCTGTAAAGAACTATAAGGCATGGAAATACCAATCATGCTAGACATGATTCTGGAAAATATTGGTAATTGACCAGATTGGTCAATTATGGCGGTCAACTGATAAAAATAATTAGCTGGTCATTTTATTATCATTAGTTTATTCCTTACGACTTAATCCATGACCTGTAATTTTTCATTGGTTTTCAATCCAGATTTTCTTGTACTTAAATGGCAATAAAAACGTAAAAAAAAATTTCTTACGACAAATAAATGTCAAAATTTGTCCATTATTTGTGAATTCCATTAAAAACCATAGAAACATTAGCTATTTAACTCATTGAAAAAAGATTGAAATTTGGCACTGTATCGCGCACAGCGTGCACTATTGACTGCACGATAACTAGATGAAAAATGAATTCGCTGAACAGCGATGGGCTGTTTGCTTTTACATTTAACATTGCCATTTCATCTAATAATTCCATATACATACTGTATGGCGGTTTTGTTTGCGAATTGACGCTGTGCAATGATCGAAAATGATTAAATGTGCCGCTACATAGCACCTGCATAGCAACCAAGTTTCTGTTATATATATTTTTTAAGTTCTCACAAATGATACATTAAACAATTAAACACTGTGGCATATGGAATGAAAAATGTAAGAATTTTTAGTAGCTTCGATTATCGGACACAACGATAAATTTATAACTATTGGAACATTTAGACGCATTTTTATAAGTGCCTAGCAACGTTATTGAAAAGTACAACTTTTTTAAATTAGGTGCATTTTTTCTATACCATTTTAAACGTGTGGTGCAGAAAAAATTAAATCGTGAAACAAAACAGAGTGAGTTACAAATAATTTCCATCCCCATTATTTTACTGAAAATTAGTAGTAAGAGTTAATTACTACTTTCAAAACAAAAAATATTACCTTGTTGCTGGTATGGGCGTCCACCATGACTACTGTGCACACTAGGAGGTCCTTGGGCATACATATTATCGTAGGCTTGATCAGGACTCAAAATGTCCTAAAATAATCAGTGAAAAAATGCAAAACAAAAACAAAAACGAAAAACAAAACACAAAATGCATAGAACCTATAGTAGCCTAAATGTCATAAACAAGGCCAAAATTAAAAGTCCAAGCAACTATGTCAAAATTCTAGTTTTTAACTAATACATACCTGCAAGAATTTTTCAATATTGGTATCAGGGTGAAACGAAAATTATAAAAAATGAAATATTAAGAGCAACTATAAAGTGCAATCCATCTATTTTTCTGGATCTTTAAAAACAGTCTTGAAAAGTACATTTGCATTTAGCACATTTAAGCAATGTGGCTGCTTTTATGCTTAACATATTAAATTTGTCAGTTATCACATTTTAAAATTATTTACAATTTCTATTGACACTATGTTACCAACCATAAAAATTTTAGCATCTAAATTACGAAAAAAAATTTGCACTTTTCAAAAACATTTCTTATTTTAATATAATGTTAACATATGAAAACGCTACTGAAACTAATCAAAGATTACAACAAAAATACCTCATTTTTTATTTTTGTTTCTTGTATATAGATAAAAATTTTAAAAAAAATTTTTGTCTATTTCTTTCCAATTTATATACATAAATTTCAGATAAAAAATTCGTACCTGAAGATCAGCCCCCATGCCCAAATCAGGGTTCCAAAGGTTCTCTTCCCGGAACAATGAATTTGTTAACTCCATAGACAGCCGTTTTTTGTAATCTTGTGGTTTGTCCTCACTCATTCTGAACAACACTGCAGCTGCATATGTGGCAACACCTACACCAAAAAATGTATAATGAACTCATTTTCTGTTCTATATTTCTTTAATATAAAACCAGGCGATTAAATATTATAAAAAGATAATGTGGAAGATAAAACATAACGAAAATACGGCAAGGTTCTTATCCAAGCCCTATGCTTAAATGATTTATCAATATGTGTTGTATGCTTTAAAATCGCTGTCAGTTATCATTCGCCAAGATATAAACTTGTTAAATGTAGGCTATCTATTTGAATGCACTGCCATTGAGGCCATAATGAGTGATTTCATTTCATTTCAATAAATGATCTTACTTATCAAAATGATTAATTTTTGTGTAATTTAAATAGCTCAGTCATTATTTTGGATTATTGTTAGTGTACGATTGATTTAAAGAAAAAAAAAAAAAGAATAATGATTAATACTAGCTGTAGAATAGGCCCCAAGCACTTGGCGGATTTTTAAAATTAATTCATATATTCTAATAATCTTATTAAACATTAACAATAATTTTCAAATCTATTTTAATAATTTCTACCTGGAAAAATGTTTAAATTACTAATTGAACTTCCGGGAATATCATATGCAGTGAGAACGATGTCCTATAGGCGCGACGTCACAGGCCACAATATCTCCGGGTGGTGAATGGTACGCTACCTAGTTCATGCATTAGTTAAGTGGGTGGTTGCTTCCTAAAATTATTTTGTAGTTTCTGGTCTGTGAAATTTATGTAGACAATATTATATTGTAAACAACAAACATTCCTAAGCAGCAAACAGGAATTTTATACACCATGATAAAGTGAATTTTATTTCATTTTAAAATGTTAATATGTAAACTACTATACGATTCAAATATATCGAACCCTCACTTTAACCGCGAATATATCAAAAACGGAGAAGGGGAAAAATTAAAAAAAATTATGTGTTCATTATGTGTCTATTGTAATCCACTCACTGAAATTTTAATAACTTTGATTAAAACGTTATGACGGTTCCTTCATTTGTACCAAAAAATGTACCCATTTTTAAAGATACTCTTGTCACATTAAACTTTAAGTGGTCGTTTTTTGGAAATCACTTATGCATTAGATTTATGTGAAATTTTCTGGTGATATTTTTTCACTCCTCTATTTTTTAGATATTCATGGCTAAAGTGAGGGCTCAATACATTTGAATCGTATCATAGTTTTATCGGAAAACGTGTGACAAAAAAACAAAGTTACATTTTTACACTAGCCAAATTTGAGGGTGACAATATTAATTTTTCCTTGCACCATTATGTGTTTAATTACAAATAATTATTTCATACCATTTCGAAACGGCCTTATATTTAATGCCATTCTGGTTCCTAAATTTTTGTTTATGGAATCAAAACCCCGTCAAATCAATACTTATTTTTTTATATATATAAAAAAACATACCTTTGTTAGATACCTAAAAAAAAAAATATGTATAAGAATTCTATGTACACACTGGATGTATGTACTTTTAGACAAATATTTTTGGACATCCCTTTATTGTTTTCAAGTAAGAACTAACATTTGCTGAAAATGAGTCTCATCCAAAAGGGATAATTGACAACTTTGTATCCGACGATTTTCAGTAGTACCCAGTAGGCTCACACAAAATCCACATCCACTATGGAAAATATCGTCGTTAGTTCCCCAAAATAACATAAAAAAAAAAGAGAGAAATCGTTTGAAACCCAGGATTCCTATTGTTACCGTGTCATATTACTTTACACATATTTTTTATTGCTTTTACATATTTATTTTTAATATTATTTTTTTAACTACTCACATTAAAAAGATCCACGTATGCAAAATGCAACTTGATTTCGAAAACTCTTTTTGGAACCCATCTTTAACTACACTTTTCTACATTTTCCGCTTCTTGAAACTTCGATCAAAGTTTTTTTCTGGGGTTTTAATTGAAGTATTTTCACATATCAGTACGATACACCAGTAATATGATGATAATTTAGAAGAATCGATCATTATAATTACTTCACTTAAAATTTCACAACACAAATCACAAATAGCACGACTTGTTTACGTTTAACATGCTTTGCCTGCTTTCTGCACTAGCAGCACTCGAGTCCTGTGACGTCACCGCATTGACTTGCCCGGTCGGCAGTGTTTGAGCGCGTAAAAAACTAATTCAAACTTTATTGTTGAATAACTTTTGTAAAACAAAAAATAAAAAAAAAATCATTTACACTGTTTTTTGTAACAAGTAAAAATTCCAAAAATGACAAAATTATATTTTGTGCATGGGACCTATTAACCCTCGTGTTATATGACACTGCTGCTTACCTTCATTTCTAGAATGTAGCAGTTCAGTAAGAGGTGCAGTTGCACCTTCTTGTTCAATCATCTCAGCACCTTCTTTATCAGCAGCTAACTCACAAAGAACACCAGCTGCTACACGCTGAATATTTTCTATATCATTAAACAATAACTGCACAAATATCGGTATCACCATTTGCTGTCTGATAATTGCTCTATTGTGCGATTCCCTTGCTAGAATATGCAAAGCACCCACCGTACCCTCAACAATTTCTTCCATTCGTACACCATCTGCATACGTTCCTGGCTGTTGACTCGCTCCACTGGCTACACTGGTCCTCTGAGGAAAATATCTTATATTAACACATTTTTTCGAACCACCACAAGAACATTTTTTTGTAGGACTAAAAAGGACAATGATAGGTGTTCCACGAGGTACAGCAAGGAGACTCCGACATTTTCTATGATTTTGGCATTAAAAAGGTTAAACACCTGTTTCTTGTTTGATAAAAATAACAAACTAACACATCTATAATAATAATGTTTTGAAATTTCTTATAATTTACGATGAATGGACGAAGCTTTGCCAGATAGCCATTCAGACTAGATATTAATAATTGACGATCTTGCTGCCAAAAGGAAGAAGTTTTAATTTTGGGTGAAAATGAGTTGTGATTTGATGTGCCTTTGGGAGTTTCATCTGTTGGCGCAACAACGAGCCAATAGCCACAATAAATAACAATGAGACTACGCACTTACCACCCATTAATATTTGGTGCAAAACAGAGAGCATTTTGTTGCTTCTGGAAAGTTGTTGAAAATGTAGCTACCTCCTTTGTTGTAAGATTTTCAATTACTTTTGATCAATGAACCTGTTATAAAAAAAAATCTTACCCTCTGTGTGTCTTGGAAGGCCCGCATCAATAATTGAACCAAATGGTGTATGGCACCATGCTCCCTCAACGGAGCATGGTTAGCAGGACACAAAGCCAAGTTTCTTATCAATCCAATTACAGCTTTTACTAAAGGCCAACGTGATGGTGGATTTAGAAGTTTAACTATGACTTGAACACCATAATTCAAACGTACTGCATTTTGAGCCATTTCAGATTCAACATGTCTGGATGTTAGATGTCGAAGAGCGCATACAGCTGGTTCAGTAATTTCCTCACGATCTCCAGCACTCACAATAGTGCGTACGAGGGCATCAACTCCACCAACTTGGCATACGGTCACTTTGTTGCGTTGATTGTTGCAAGTAAGGTTAGATAATATACCAGCAGCACAAGTAACTACGTTTACATCTGAGGAAGCAAGAACCTGGGATGGAAACAAAAAGTTGTTATCAATTTCCTTGCGGCTCATAAAAAAATGGTTAGTAAACATTTTTACTATACTCTAAGTGAAAAATTATCATTCCGATAGAAGCATATAAGGAAAAACCAGCCACAGAAAAATAATAATGAAAACAAATCATTAGTGGAAAGTGTCACAGCTTCTAACCGAGAAGCTGCAAACGTATTCAGAATATAATGATCGGCAGTTTTATTTTTCAAAATAATTACATAGGAAATTGCATATGTTAGTAAACAATTTTCAAATATAGCAGGAAGAACGTAAACTAAAAAAAAACTATGCGCAATCTTAATTTACATAAATATGCATAAGATTGCAGTTTTTTTTACTTTACGCATATTTATGTAAATTATGAAATATGATAAGCTAACCTGAACCAGTGACTGTAGTAGACTTTCCAATCCATCAACTTTAGTAGCTGCATCTGACAAATTACGAAGTGTCCAGAGGCAATTTTGAACCAAACGCTGACTTGGATTTCCCAAATGCATTGCTAAAGCCTGCATACCACCGGCTTCAACAATGGCTGGTTTGTTGCTTGAACAAACTGACAAAACCTGAAAAAAAAAAAAAAAAACTTACACTCTCAAACAATTTTACACATTGAAATTACCTTTAAAACACGTGATGTGGTCCACAAAAGCTTCTCGTAGTCATAGGACCTCATAATCCTCACTAGTTCAATAGGTCCTTGGGAAGCCAAAATAATCAATTTACTTTCCTGGTTCCCATAAGCTAGGATTTGCAGACAATCAGTGACTATAGCCAAAAATTTTACGTTGTTCCTTTGCAATAACGCAACCATTTTTTGTAAGCCACCAGCTAATCGTACGGCCATTTTGGAGCCATCCTGGTGCAGCAGCAAGTTATGTAAAGTGGTAATAGCATAAAACAATACGCTCTCTACTGGTGAGCTAAGTAACTTCACCAAAGCAGGAATGCCACCACTTTTAAAAATAGCGAGCAGACCTTGTCGATGGTGTGACAATTTATGCAAGGTACCAACCGCACCCTTAGTAGTTTCCAGGTCATTGGAATTTGAAATAGCCCTGACTAAAGCAGCTACCATTTGAGGACTGTTCATAATAGCATGTCGAGAAGCCTCTTTTTTGGACAATTGGTGAACCATCATAGCCGCCTGTGAAACAACCACTTGGTCTTCATCATTTAATAATTTTATCAACTCTGGAATGGCTCTTGTTGCCAAATCCGCATCGTCTTGGTAGTTAATTAGGTTAACTACTGCATGTTTCAGCATTTGACTAGGTTCAGCCAATCGTTGCACAGCAGTCTGATGACTGGGGTCGAATTGGGTAGACGGAATCTCAATACCTTAAATATTATTAACTGTTGCTTATTTGAGAAACTAGGTCGTTGATAGTTAGTAAAATATTAACTGGTCACAAAATTGTTCCTTGTGGAACTTTGTTTTATAATTTATATAATTAAAAATAATTAATTAATAGACATTAAATTTGTTAAAAAATAATAATGTACCTTCCTCCAATGTTTCTGGGAACATGGCAGCACGAACTCTTTGTGAACGAGTTTGGTTTAGCTGGTTATTCATCTCGTCCACTTGGTCCTGGGTGAAGCCTTGATAACCCTGGTCAAGGTCGAAGAGGTCCATCTCTTCATCTTCCTTGCCAGTAAGTGATGGCACCTGGGTGGCTGCGCCAGAATGGATACCAGAATCCCCCATGTAGGAATTTTGTTGCCACATTATCGTTTGTTCTTTGGCAGAGGGCATGGGGAGATCCCCTGGGCCTTGGTAGTGACCTTGGGACACTGAAATTTAATAACAAAATGTAATTCCATATAACTGTGTATGGTGATACAAATATAACTCTATTATTATTAGGTAGGTGAACAAGGCAGATAACAAAGTCTAACATAAGTACGTTTGGTTTCACAGACTTTATTACTACATCTTAGCAAGAAACATTACACGTATTTTCAAATAAAATATTATATTTTATAAACCTAGGTATTAGCTTATTCCATACTCTGTTTAGAATATTAAATGGCAGCATTGCAATGTAAACCAGATGCAGGTAAATCATCGCTGGTCCGCGTTATTGTTAGCAGAGCAGATAATTCATTTTTTATTTAGCTGTCGATGCCAAATTTCAGTCTTCCTACAATGTACTATGTCTAATACATATTTAATATAAAATGTCTGCAGTAATTTCAAATAACAAATCTTGCATGTATACAAGTCTCTTAAAATGATATATTCCAATTCATGGGTTTAATTAAATAGTTTAGTTAGATGATTGTATAGCTACAACCACCAACCATTTTAAAAAATTCTGAAGTGGGTTGAAACTTTTGATGATTGTCTTTCATTCTCTGTGTTAATATTTACACCGATAAATTAACTCCTATATGAAAAAGTCTATCTGACAGCACATTTTTGTCACTTTGACAGCGATAAAAAAGGTGCATCGTTTTTTATCACCGATAAAAATATATAACAATAATTTATAACAACTGTATTTTTAATAACTGTTCCTTTAAATAATTGTATAAATAAAGATAATTATTGTTGTTGTTCGTTCATGTATTCTGTCGTTAATTTATCTTGCCAAAAAACACTCGAGCTTTTCTTTTATGGATAAATTTCTTTTTAACTCAAAATTTTGCCAATCAGTAATTTTGCTCGAAAAACTGACATTTGACAAAATCGCTCGACCTGCGGTCTCGCGATTTTTCATGTCAGTTTTTCTTATAAAATTACTGACTGGCAAAATTATTTCATTACAAAGAGAAATTTATCCGATAAAAAAACAAGCTCTTGTGCTTTTACTGTTGATAAAAGTTTATCAATATCGATATGGGTCTAAGATATTTTGAGTATATATGTGTGATTAAGTGCATTTGTTTTAACTGAACACGCTGCAAATGCAGTGGCGTAGATAGCCTTATGCTCATGGAAAATCTACTCATTTCATTAGTCATGTAGTTGATTAAATGTAATAAATAAAATAATTAAAAAGCGTATATACGGTATGTCCGCGGATGGAGTTTACAAGAGGTGCAATTGCTAAAATATTTAACTTTTCGAGAAAAAAGTGATTCTAGATAAGTCTTTGCTTTCCTAAAAAATAAGATTCACGTCGAGAAATTTTGTTTTTTATACAGGGTACTCAAAAATTATAAAAAACCCTATATTCGCTTAAATACTGGAACAAAATGTCAAAAAAAGAAGTCTTCAAATTTTATATTCAACCAAAATCCGAAATTTCGATTGAATGCATGTTTTTGTAACTATCTCCTATAAGGTACCATTGCAATATTAGGTACTGAGCCTTCATAAATGACCATAAATCACGTTACCAATCGGTACCTTCTAACTCCTGATTCTGTCTTTCATATTACGGCACTACCTGATGAGAATTTTTGCACATACATATTTGTCTAAGGAATACTTTTCAACTATCTTTTGCTGATGGCACGACTCGACAAAGCTGTTGACGGGAATTATTTGGTTAAGTGGCGTTAGATGATTTATGCAGATCCGTTAATTTATAAATTCAGAATTGTTTATCTGATACTTACATACAATTAGCCAGCTAGAAAGGGTGGCACAAACTGACAACAGTATTTACCTCGGTATTTACTAAAAATTCAAACATTCCAGTATTCAGTCGAAATTTTGGATTTGTACACTGTAAAATTTGAAACAACTTTTTAGTGAACATTTTGTTCTAAAATTAAAGGTAAGGCCAATTTACTCTTGTGAATTTCAAGGTTTTGTAATTTTTGAGCACCCTGTATAAGAAACATAAAGTTACTCAAAGTGAATCGTATTTTTTAGGAATGCAAAAACTTTTATGTAGAACAAATCTTTCTCGAAAAGTTGAATATTTTTGCAATTTCACCTCTTGTTTACAAGTAAATACTGTATATAAACTTAAACTTCATTACATAGTTCTGGTTACGGTTCAGATGTAGATGTATATGTTAGAATAACATTACAATATATTCATGCAATTTATCAAAATAAAAATAAATGTATTGAGATCAATGAAGAATACATTAAATCAATGTCATATACTTGTCCCCAGGTTGAAATTTAAATACATATTTGTTTATTCATTACCCAAAAGGTTCAAGAACCCTATTACAAAGTAAAAATAGAAAGATACAGTACGTAAATACACATATGTGCAAAAGATTCAAAGAATTTGTAATACATAATAGATGTCTTTGAAATCTTACATGAAATAGACATTTTTCACTTTGGGGTCATCCATAAAACTCGTGACGCTATTTTCAGTTATTTTGACTTCTCCTTTGTCTGACAGGCCATGGCATGACGTTTCGTACCCCCCTCTACGTGACAGGCAGCGACCTCCCCCAAACATGTGAATTAAAAAGGAGAAAACCATTTTCGTATGTATCCTATCACGTGGCGTATGATATCGATCCCTCCCTCCCACACGTGACATTGTGGCGGTTTGATGACCCCCCTAACAGCGTCACACGTTTTATGGACGGCCTCTATTATACTTCTTCCAAACAACGAAACAGTGAAATCCCGCCCGGTATAATTCATCGTAACCACAACTCGCCGCTTCTCGGTCACAGCATACAGCGATTCTGCCACAAGCGACTTCGCTTGTTTGATATGAATGCATTGAAGGTAAGCGACAGACATTTTGTCTTAAGGATCGCGGCAAAAGCGAACTTCAGGGCTCGTACAACTTCTGCCCCTAAATAACATGCAAATATTGAATAAAAAAAAAAAAAAATGAAATAATGCAAGTTTTTATTAAAGATATAAAAAAAATTATTAAGTATACCAGATGTGAACCAAATCAGATCCATCCCTATAACCCTTTGAAAAATATAAATGTGAAATTTTGAGGTTGTATAATAAGCAAATTTGCGGTTTCACCAAAAATTAGCTTAACTTACTTTTTTTGAGGAAAATTTAGTTTTGGAGAGCGAGGGCATTTTACTTGACATTCCTGGATTTCTTTCTATGGTGTCATGTGAAAAGTCAAGTTTTTAAAACGATCTCAAGATTTAAAAAATTAAGTAAGAAATGCCATCGCGGTAAACGATTCAATGCAGCTAAATAACCACTGGTAGGGTTCAACCATCGAGTTTAACTTACAAGAAATAATTCTATATCAGTGTTATGTTATGATGAGAGAGCTGTACTGTAAATATTGTTTTCTTCATTCCTACCACTGACGACAGTTCCAATTATTCCCCTAAAAAATACGTTCACATCTATCCTGTATCTGGAAGGTATGGTCAATAGATCTGTTCATCGGTGTTGATTATAGCAGATTCAGGCAAGTTTATCTCCCTTAAACTTATGTTAAATCTCTCTTTTCTCAGCTCAAACTTGCTAGAATTAACACTAACGAACTAACTTTACGATTCTTATTCATATTCTGCATTCGTGTAGTAAACAGGAGGCATCATGGCAGGAGCATTTAGTGTTATATTCATTTATGGTTACTGAACTAAGTGTTGTTTTTGTTTCAAAAATGTATTATTGTGCTGTGTGTGGTCAGAAGAAATTAGTGAATTACTATTTCAATTTCATCGTTAAATAAAAATTAATGATGTAGAACTTGACGTAGAATATACGTTTATTAGATTTAAAAATTATGCAAAATACATTTTTTTTGTTTTCCTTTATTTAAGCATTTTGATAAGGTGCTCTTTCGAAATATAGGCAACTTCAGTAATAATTAGCAGATAGGCAAATAAAATTATGTGATAGGATAGGTTATGTTTATATGTGCGATATACATACGAGTAAATCGGCACATTAATATAAGGCGTCCCAAATAAAAAAATTAAAATGATGTTTTAATTAAAATTTATTTTGTGTTTTACAAGCAAAAGTGTCATTAATATTTTAATGAAAAAATCAATAAAGCGAAAAGAAGGTTATACTTAATTCAATTCTGATTAAATTAAAAAGGTAAAAATTAGTTCATGGCACTGAAGTTTTTATTTAAACAACAACCATTTATCCATATGATCACAAATCTGATTTTCTATGATGTTTAAAAGAACGAAATTCTTATACATAATAATAACTGGCCTTTTATAAACTTAGCTAGATAACAGAATTATTACAGAATAATAGACTGCTTATTAGTGTGATAATTTTTGAAGCACAATTATTAAGTAAAACTATTGTGAAGTTATGTTTTACGTTTCTTACTCTTAAGTTGTCAGCAATAATTGAAAATAGGTGAAAACTAAAACCTGATTTTTGTGAAATGGAGCACATTAAACCAATCTAATTAGGCGTTTATTTATTGAAAATCGTTCACAGCACAAAAACATACTGTAAAATTATAAAAAGAGAAATAGTTACACTTTAAAGCAAGTGTTGATATTTACTAATTTATTATTATAATCATATCGAGGGTTTCATGGAATAAGGGTGTATTGACCACATAACAAATAGTGCAATATTAGTGTTTAAGGATTTTTATGTATCCATAAAAAAGTACAGAATCTTTTTTTTAAGATAATGTCTTAAAAATATAAATGAGTACCTAAGAAAAACATATTTTTATTTATTTATTTTGCTCACGGTGTACCTAGGTCGAAAGCCTAATGGTTTCCGATACGCGTATTTCTCAGAGATTCGACCTTCCGCGCATTGTTTGCAATAGAGTATTTTCGTATCGTTTTCATTCCTAGTATGCGCAATGAAATGTTAAAATCGCCTTGTAAACAAATTGTTCAAAAAATAATAATTTTACATTTACGTGTGCAAACCAGGATTTGTAAATATTATTGTAAACAAACATACAGTTTTCTGCATTCACGTTGATCTTGGCTACATGTCACATTAACTCGTTGGTTCAAAAGTCAACACCCGGTTTGTTACCTAATTAATTCTATTTGTGATATTTCTTCATTCACTTGTGTTGTGTGTTTTCGTTTGCTTATTAAATCATATATGAAGAAAAAGTGTTTTTGTCAGATTATTGTAAACAAAAATAGTAAATTGTTTGGTATTAAACTGTAGATAAAAAATTCTCAATTTAAATACCACAAGGATGCGTAATGGTTCCATTAAAAAAAATAACTTGTCGGTAAAACGATTTACAAGATGTGGCAAAGTTACAACAGAAAAATAAACTTAATACACACTGCCCACTTATACTTTGACCCATTTCAAATCTTCGGAACTAATGAAGATATTGAGATGCGATTTTCACCTATAATTTAATTTTTTTTTATTACTTACCTTTTCCTTTTAACTAGACTTTAAGTAAACATGCCCAATTGCAAGTATAGGACAACTTACATATTTCAAATGGGACACGCTGTATATTGTGTCCTATTCAGAAAGTTTGGTCTATCCCCTTTTCAAAAACCTATCACGTTACAATTTCCTTTAAAAATGCCAATGTTATTAGCCTTGGGTGTCAGATTTGAAATAACAATGTTGTCCTGGACCTAAAAATGATCATGTCTACTTCCGGTATAACCGGAAGTTGAAAGAAAAAGGTAATAAAAAAAAATTGAAAAAAAAAAAAATGACTGGTTGAATAGTTCCGAAAATATCAGCGTTCAAAATGCGTCAAAATATAAGATGGGCAGCGTGTATTAAGTCAGGTACGCCGCGTAGTGACTTTATTTTTCAATTCTTAATGACTCCGAAAGAAACATTTTCCAGTGGCCATCATGGCTTAGATGCCAAATTAAATTTGCCATAAAAAAACATTTTATCCCTATAGTTTTTAATACATTTTGGTAAAATTAAGACGTGTAAAGTATCGATTTATTTTATAAGGTAATCCATTTTTCGTGGACGTGTCATATCAGGGATCATCACATGTTGACAACTTAACCTCGAAGCTATCATTTTATTCTGCAGTTTTATTTATAACATGAAGGAGTCAGAAATTGTATAAAAAAATTGAGCAGAATATAGTAAAATTTGTTCTGAAAATATACCACAGGTTTTGAGTATTGTATGGTAGATGAACATTATATGCTGAACTTTTTTTAGCAAATGTTAAAAGAGAAAAAATGTAAACACTAAAAAAGTACTTTGATATTTTTTTCTACCTCAGATTATAATTATTTATTCATCTAAATTACCTTCTTTAAATGAATTTATTGCATGAACATATTTATTACTCAGTGACATATCACCTAGCATTAACCCTGGAATTGACATAATTTATCTACTGATCTCTAGTAATGAATAATGATGTACAGGGAAACCAAAAAAAAACCCCCCCCCTTTTTTTTTATATTTTTAAATTAAGAAGGGTTTTAAAAAAACTGATTGTAGGGCATTTAATGCATTTTTTACGATGCTTTGAATATACATGGTGTTTCATGAAAGTGTGACAAATCCATCATATTTTTTTAAATAGAACACTATATATTGAAATCTACGTTTTATTACGATTCCAGTAATATACATGTTATATATTCGTTTGAAAGATACAAGCTGTTAAAATATGCTTGAAGTATATTCCTGCGTTCATTTTTGGAATAGTACATGATTTTATTTAATATAAATATTTCACACACAAGTTATGACAACAGAAAATGACAAGTTAGTCGACTAACAGATATTTAATTATTTAGATGCATATTTATTGTTCCATAGGCTTCTAGAAATATGACATTTCATGGTTTCTACTTCATTTTAATTCGATATTTTAATTTGTGTAGTTTGTATCTTCCAAACAAATGATGCAAATATATAACATGTACATGTTAATTTTACATAAATGTCTGTTAATTTGAATTAACAAACTATAAAATATTAAACTGTTGATCAAACTGTAGTAGTAATTTTGGACAGGGTCATAAATACAGAAGGTTCCTTCTTTGACATAAAAAACGTACATACCCGCTGTATGTCCGTTTTTTATGTCAAAGAAGGAACATGTTGCTTTTATGGCCCTGTTTAAAACAATTCAAATAGTTAACAAAAAAAAAGAATAAATATTGCAACAGGCATCAAAAAAATGTGACACTTTGGACTTTAATATCTTGAAAAGTATAGTCGAACGGATATTTTTTACTTAAAATTAGTTCAGCAGCAAAAATGGGCGTCAAAATAATAATAATAATAATAATAAAAAATCAGACGTTCTGTAATGTACAGTGTGATCAACTTAACGTGTAAATATTTCAAATCGATGTAAAAGTTATCTGAAATGTAAACAAAATAGTTACAGGGCTTTCATTTTCTTCTGAAACTGAAAAAATAAAAATCATTGCATAATAATCAAGGAGAGAACATAACTCCAACTTTTCCAAATGGAACACTCTATATTATTGTACTATTCAATAGAGATTTCCTTTGTGATTTCAACAATTGAAGATTTCATATTTTCCTTCGTTACTTAGACAAAATAAACATAAATATAAATATGTAGGAATTACAAATACAATTGAAAACATTATGTGGACTGTAACATTAATGTTTAGATGTTAAATTACTTAACAAAATAACACAAACAATAAAATAACAATAATGTCACAGCCAACATAATGGTTTCAATTGTATTTGTAACTCCTATTTATATTTTGTCTAAAAAATCAAAAGAAATATAAAAATATAAAATAAGTGTTTTATAGGAATGAAGAGACCCTTGTATCACTCTAAAAATGGAAAAAATTCAAAACCAAAAAATAGGTCTTCTAATTTGCGTCCCTCTACATGCACATTGTTGAAATCAAGAAGGAGATCTCTACTGAATAGTACAATTAATTTACAAGGTACTCCTTTGGAAAAAATTAGGTTATGTTCTCTACTTGCAAATTTATGCAATGAACCTTAAATTTCAGTCTGCAAAAAACCAGTGGAGGAAGTACTGGTGAAATTTAGGCTATGTCATATCTCAGTATTGAGGCATGGGACCCAATGGCGATCCTTAAAGGCACTAATTATCAGGACTAAATGAAGAGTTTTTTGCAGGGAAAAAATTACGCTTGAAATTTGCGAAAAAAAAGTTGGAAAAATTAGATTTCCCATTATTTTTTAAACGATTTATAAAATATTTTGAAACATTTTTTTCAAATCAAGTAAAATATAAATTCACATTTCAAATTTCATCGAAAAATATTGGTTTTCTATAAAGTTACACCGTTTTGAAATTTTATTTTAGATTCATTTTTCACTTTGCAAACTTCAAAATGGTGTAACTTTATAGAAAACCAATATTTTTCGATGAAATTTGAAATGTGAACTTATATTTTCCACCTGATTCTGAAAAAAAAAATGTTTCACAAATATTTTACAAATCGTTTAAAAAAATAACCTGGGGGGGCACTAATTTTTCCAACTTTATTTCGCAAATTTCAAGCGCAATTTTTTTTCTGCAAAACTTCTTCATTTAGTCCTGATAGTTACGCTTTAAGTATCGCTTGGGTCCCATGCTCCAATACTGAGATATGACATAGCCTAAATTTCACCAGCCGCCACTGCAAAAAACTGAGGAAAATTGCAACTTTTCGAATAACTTTTCTACATCGATTTAAAATATGGACACATTAAGCTGATCACACTGTACATCATTACAATCATTGGTCCTACTTTGTTTTGTATTCAATTACAAGAACCAATGATAAAAATTGTAGTTTTAATAAAATAAATATAAATCAATACAAAGCAGAAATAGTTTGATCGAGATTACTTAATTTTAGATAAAACACATCAAGTACTGTATTACTTAAATTCGTTGACACTTGGTTTTATTACCTCATTTATTATTATTTATTATAGTACAAAAACTTCAAAGGCTCTTTTATCAAAAAGAAGACAAGAATATCTTACATAAACGAAATTAATTTGAGCAATAGCATTTCCTGTTAAAACAAAAATAAATATGTTGATGTGTATATATTACATAAATGAAATGTTACATATTGTATGTTGTACATCAAATATTTCTTGTCAAAAATAAAACATTTCTACAGAAAAATAATGACACATGGTTGGCACAGCCAGGAAAGTACGTTTCAGAATAGGTACACTTTGTAATACCTCCTTAAAATGCTATAATTACTCATTATAATTAAATATTTATATGTTGTGCCTTAAAAGTACTAAATTAATGATCTAATGGTAATGATGTAGGTACCTACTACACACTCAGTTTGACACTTATTATAGAATGCACTCAAAATTCCTTACATACCTACTCAACATGCATTTTAAGAAAAGCAAAAAAGACTACTTACTTGGTCTATTTTGGTTAGGCTGCATGTAACTCATGATGAATCGGTGATAGTCACACCTAAAAGATTAAAATTCTGAGAATGTTACTCATAAAAATTAGCATAATCTAGATAGATATTATTACACAAAATCGCAGCAGGCTACTATCAATGTTTGTACTTTTGTAAACAAAATAAAAAAGGTTCCTAAAACAAAGTCCCGTCAATAAATAAATAATGCGTAACAAGTGCATTCTTCCATTGATGCATTAGGAATGCACCCACGCACAAAGAGATAAGAAATCCTCCATGTTGTATACAAAAGTTCATCGACTTTTAGGCTACAATTTGGATGTTACAAACCCAATATGCAAAATTGATAGATGCCTCTTGGTATATGCTAATTTACGTTACCTTCACCACAATATTACACCCTTTTTTAAGCAACTGCACTATTTTAATTTTATGTTTTCGTGATTCACAACACCGCACCCGTTCAACACCACAGATATAAGATAGATGTAAAGCACGTTTACACGATACAATCTATTCTGTTCCATATATTTTTAATTGGACATTCAGTCATAGTTACTTTTATTTGTACGAATAACTAAATAAAAAGCATTGAAGTGTTTAGTGAAGTATATTAATAAAAGTTGAAAACATACATATAAATTATATAAAAATTAATATATAATGATTATAGTGTAAAATAAACTTTCTAGCTTAGCGCCACCTCTGTGTCAGTAGACCAACTGATATCTCATAGATAGAATTTCTTTTTCTACAAAACTACAGAGTGAAATATGAAAATTATGCATGTTAGCATAAATTTACAATTAAAACAATGTAAAATAATTAATATGCTAATAGGGATGCGGGTGGTAACGTTATGGCAGCGTGTCCTGATAAACCTGTAGGTAAACAAGCAAGACCTCGCACCCAGGTTCCTGTAAAAAAAAAGAGAAATGTTAAGATTTTATAATTAGTTTTAATAGTCAAATATTTGCATTATCGTCTGCACACTCTTAAATAAGGTAAGTAGTATGTATTTATGTGATGTCCTTTAATAGTTACGAGGTGACATCTTTCGCTTTTCTGAAGAAAAAATTTAAAAATTGTTTATACAGGGCGTTCCAAAAGTTTTGCACCATTTTGTTAGCACACTATAAGACAATATTAGGAATAGCGAAGAAATATTAAAAAAACATTAGGTACCTATGTCCTTATTATTTATTGGCCTGATCTTACGCGTGTACGAGCATACTTTGCATTTGGCTACATTCATAAGCAACATATTTTCAATGCACCATCTTTCCATGCTGTCAACTTGTGTTTGTAATTCTATAGTCATTGAGAATTGCAATAATGGCATATAGTTTTAAGTCATCAGCAAAGTGAAGATTGTTACAGTTTAAATTTTGTGGTCGTTTATAAATAAAATAAATAATATCGGCCCTAGGTCCGATCCTTGCAGAACTCCAGATGTTGTAATGTATAAATTAGATTTAAAACCGTTATAGGCAACATATTGTAGTCTCTTCAGGTAGGAAGTAACAAGGAGAACCAGTGAATTACCAAAACAATAGCCATCTAACTAAGAATATAATGATTGATTCGGTCAAATTTCTTTAAAAAGTCTGCGTAGATTTCATCTACTTGGCGTCGATTATCCATGGAACCAGAGATAAACTGATCTACTGCTGTTAGGATTAAAGTGATTAAGCGTTTTTCAAGAAAACCACCTGCTGTGGTGAAATGAAAGGTTTAACCTGCGGATAAATCTGAGCATACAATAATATTTCTAAGATTTTGGCAAAGTTGTATAAAATAGAGGTGGTACGGTAGTTCTCTATGTTACTTGGAGAATCATATTTTAAGATTAGACACACTCTTGCTGATCTTCATACCTCAGGAAATATATACGAAATTAAATATGGTTAATAAAGGAGGAATAAAAGCGAATGTATAGTCTTTAATAACAAATTTGATCATGGCCTGAGCTGATTTTGTTTGGCAGTTTCTTTATGGTATCTTTAATGTTATTTTCAGGAAGTATACCTACATTGATACAAAGATTGTTAATGTAAAAGGAATTACTTCCATTTGGAACATTAGACTTTGAAGTAAACGTTACTGAAATGATCAGAAAAGCTATTTACAACAGCGGTCGGATTTTCATAATTCATGGTGTTAAAATACAAATTATTAGATATCCTCGCTGATCCTTCTTCTTTGGGATGCATGACAAGAAATATTTAGGATCATTTAAGATACTCCTCTTCACTTTATTATAGGATTGTCTTTATATGCTGTTCTGATTTGGTTTTTAATAAGGGCTCGCATTCTTGAAAACTCAAAATCGATAATGGTAATCATTAGTATTCTTATACCTCTTTTTATAATGCAAATTTAATTGCAAATGTATAATATCTGAAGTGTACCATACAGGATAATTTGTTTTAAAATTATTATACAGGGTGGGGCAATAATGCGTTGGACCTCGATATCTCAAGTTCTACGATAGCTAGAAATAAAAAAAAACAATTAAACTAGATAAAAAAGTTTATAACCGGAAATTATTTTCGAATATACGAAATTACAAGATCAAGTGCCTTTTTTTTAAATGGAATGCTATGTATATGAGTAAATTTTTTGAAACCTGTTTCTAGACTCTATTCATTCCTATATTATTATTGACTATCTCCCAACCACTTGGATGTAATGAACTTTTTTGTTGAAATAATGCCATCTGCAGATGCATACTGATTGAAAAAATCACCAAAGTCACAATTATGGGTTTTAAGATAAACTTATGTGAACACTAGTTACGAGACATCTAATTAATGCTTTTGAATCATTTTTACTTCCTAAAAATGTACAGGGTGGCAAAAATTTAGTTTTTAATTAAAAACTTTTCTCCATTTTTTCAAATGGAACACCCTGTATATTTTTCAACGATGTGATGTAGAATTGAAAAACGAACATTTTTTGCAAGTAAATTTAAGAATTTAAGAATAAATAGAGGTTTCTTCAAATAATTCATTAGAAAAAATTATAATGTGCTCCACATGTTGCCCATTTTGACTGACACACGTCTTTATGTGCTTTTGAAATGAAGTTTTTACTGTTCCTAAAATTGCCGGTGTGATCTAAAAGCAGTTATTATCCTTTCCTTCATATTTTGTGCTGTTGTTGGTGTGTCATTATAAACCGTTTCCTTCACGTATCCCCATAAAAAGAAAACAATTTTTGTAAGATCTGGGGATCTAGCAAACCATTTTTTAGTGGGTCCATTTCTTCCAATCCATTGAAGTGAGTAGGTATATTATTTAAGTGGTCTTTAACTGCATTTAAATAATGTGGTGGGGCACCATCTTGCTGAAACCATATGCTATTTCGATTCCTACCAGGAAGATTCACCAATAATTGTGGCAGATAGTTTTACAGAAAATGAAGATAAATAGCTCCAGTCAATGTACCATCAAAGAAATGTGGCCCTATTATATATTCTCCAATAATTTCTCCCCAAACGTTTATAGACCATCTGTGCTGGTTATCAACTTCTCTAAAAAAGTGCGGATTTTCTGAAGCATAATGATGGAAATTGTGCCTATTTACAAATCCATTTTTTTGAAAAATTGCCTCATCAGTGAATAAAACATTACTGAAGAAGGTGATATCTTGCATTTTATCTCTGGCCCAATTACAAAACTGTAGACGCCTTTGAAAATTGTCATCAGATAGTTCTTGGTACATTTGAATACGATATGCATGAAACTTGTTTGTTTTTAAGATTCTACTTATTCCTACTAATGAGCTTCCTTCTCTTTGACTAATATGGGGATTCTCAGCCGTTGCCAGCACCACAGAAAACTCATTTTCTTCTTTCACAACACGTTTTAATCTTTCACTTTTTTTATATTCGGCATTTCCAGTTTCCACAAATCTATCGAGGACGTTTTGGTAGCTGCTAACATCAGGAATCCTTCTTTTAGGATACCTTTGCTTATAAATTCTATTGGCTAGCAAACAATTTCTGTCTGACTTGCCCAAAACAAAAGTCATGTGTACAAGTTCCGCTTTGTTAAAATTCATTTAGTAAAACTCGAAATATTTTAAATTTAACACAAATGATAATTGACGACCGATAATTGCGATAAATATTCGGTTGTACAAGACAATTTGTACTAAATTGAGGTTTTATTGCTTTTCGAATAACGAAAACAGAAAAAAAAATTACAAAAAAAATTATTGCAGTAAGGGACCATCAGTTAAATACCATTTACCCATTTCAGTGGATTGGAAGAAATGGTCCCACTAAATGGTATCATTTCAAGAGCGCATTGACGTGTGTCAATCAAAATGGGCAACATGTGGGGCACTTATTTTAATTTTTTCTAATGAATTATTTCAAGAAACCTTTATTTTTTTAAGTTTATTCTTGAATTTTGTACTTATTGCTCAATAAAACGAAAATGGTTGCAAGTAGCCATAGGGAAGTACTTACGAAAAATGGTCTATTTTCATTTCTACATCACATCTTTGAAAAATATACATGGTGTTCCATTTGAAAAAAATTGAGAATTCAATTTGAAAAGTTAATTGAAAAATAATTTTTGACCACCCTGTGTTGTTTGGTTCTTTAAGGTTAGGTAGGGGTACGTGATTAATGAAAGACGTTCTTTGGACACTGGTTTATTCTGTGTAGAATACAGTTGGCGTGAATGGTAGGAGTGCGTTCGGCAGTACCTACATCTCCTATTTAAATGAATGTGTAACATTCTATATGTTTATATTGTATACAATTTCTTAAAACTAATATCACATATAACAGTTTTTTTTTTTTTTATTCCTCACCCCTAACAATTTCAATTTCTCTCCTCTACCTAAAATAGATACCCTAAACTAAAGTAGTGCTATCCTAATTTATGTAAAAGATTGTTTTTCTCTTTGCTTGAATTATCATTATACCTGTGAGGTCTTTTAACCTCCTGATTAAATATGTGGTAGTAATGAGAATTTATCTTTTACTAAATTGGAACTTAACTATTAAAACTAACTTTTTATTCATAGACTATTTCCTCTTATTAAAGGTTTCATCACTTTTATAGTCAATACAATTTTCAAATTTATTCATTTATCTCTACTACTATTACATTATTTAGATCTCTTCGTCTTATTAACTATTTTGGTTCTCTTTCATTTCAAAATATTATTTTACTAAAATTGTATGTCTAGATTACAGGTCTTCCACATTCCCCTATGGTTTCTTTTACATATTTTCTACTTTATTGTTTTATACATACTAAAATCCTCAACAACTTCATGTTTTTTTTTATTTTTTTTGTCATTTTATCGTAGGCCATGTTGGAAGAATGGAACCATGGTTTAATAAACCTACGGTTGCGAAAAAAATTCTCCATCTCAAGCATTTCGAGACTAAACCTCTTTCCTAACTTCCCTTGCCAATATCTTTAGGTTAGTGAAGTTTTGTTAAATCTCAATTGCCTGCCAAAGTTTTTTGATTATATAATCCATCTCCTTCTTTTTCGTTTTGCTATAAAATTTAATACTCGAAGTTTGCCGCTGCGCCTTTGGAGGTGGGGACGGAAAAAAACCGCAGGTTTATCAAGAAAGTAAAAGAAGGATATCATAAGACGCTTCGATCGCTTGGACGTCACCGCTGCTCCCGGCATGTTTATTTTTAGTCTAGTTAGACTTTTAAAACACGAGACTTTTAAACAATTTTATTTTTTAAATATAAAAAAAATAAGCTTAAAATAAGTTAAATAAATCACTGTAGTTTGAGTTTTTTTATTTGCCTTAACTTCAAGAATGAAAATATTTTAAGCTTAGAAAACTGCAGGGTAGGAGAAAAAGGAGGTGGTTACAAAAGGGGCGATACAAAAATTTTTATCATTCTTTCCAAGGTTTTACGCTATTAAAGAATGGATTAATTTGATAGAAATTTAATCCCAGTCAGGTTTGTTCGTTACACAAAGAAAAGGGATCTAAAAACTGTTAGGTAAGAGAAATTAAATACTTACCTAACAAAAAGGGGGATTTAGGTACAAAAATTTAATTGAGGTTAAAGAAATTTAAAGAAAACTCCACATTAAATTTGAAAACGAAAAAGGTGGATGTTAGGTAGACAAGATAGGCATACCCAAAAAAAGAAGAGATTTAGTACAAACCAATTAAAGGAACAATCAAAAAAACTTTGGAGAAACCTACTAGCCGGATGCTCCAGAGTGTAAACCACAACTTTCTACTTTACTCGATTCTATCGCTCACTTGATTATGAAAAAAAGTATAATGATCATTAAAAAATTATTCCTTTACGAAAAACCCAGAAACGTAAAAAAATAAAAAAGATGTAATTAAAGACATTATATTATTTTTGGTAAGTTTAATAAATAATTTAAAAAATATTTTTTTTTTATTCCTTTTAGTGAGGGACCAATTTATTCTCGCTAAAAGAATTTTCCATCTCACTATAAAGTTTAAATAGTTTTGCCAAAGAAATATCATATTGCCTTTAAATTCAAACTTACAAGGGTGGAAAATTTTAGTTAATTTAGAGTAATAAAAAAACGGTATTACAAAGACAAACACGCTAGAATAATGCTCCCTATATCAGCACGACTAATCACAAAAGAGAGCTTTTAGACTTTTTTGTTTAACAATAAATCCCGCTTTCCGCCCAGAATTAAACGCATAAAAATTTCGTTTTAAATATTCAAACACTTATACCTTGTTTAATTATAACGAAACCAAAAAATACTCTGAAAGCCATACCCCCCCGAAAACCCTTTTGGTGGGAGTAAACCCACACATTTTTAAAAAATAAAATTGTTTCAGAAACCATTAATTAGATGTCTCGTAACTATTATTCAGATAAGTTTTTCTTAAAACCCATAATTGTGACTGGTGATTTTTTTCAATATGTATCTGCAGATGGCATTATTTCAACAAAAAAATTCATTACATTCAAGTGGTTGGGAGGTAGTCATTAATAATATAGAAATAAATAGAGTCTAGAAAGAGGCTTCAAAAAATGTACTGATATACATAGCATTCCATTTAAAAAAAGTTACCTACTTGATCCTGTAATTTTGTCTTGGCTCGCCCTGTATATTTGAAAATAATTTCCGGTAATAGACCTTTTTATCTAGTTTACTTGTATTTTTTTTTTAATCTCTAGCTATCGTAGAACTCGAGATGTCAAAGTCCGACGCACTATTGCCCCACCCTGTATAAAAGAACATGTAAATCCAAAATAGAGTAAATTTTCTTGTAGAACTTATCACACATAATATTATACTCTATTCCCTTTAACTTTGCATTGTTAGCCAGGCTAGAAAACAAAATGCGCGCTGATTCTTGGTGCAGACGGCAGGCAGATGTACACAAGTGCAAAGTTCCTATAGCGGTTCATTTTCATATTTATTTTATTTCATAAGCATCGGTCATAGTTGGACAGTCCAACCCATTACTGCAAAGTTAGAGTGAATAGAATTTAGTAGTAAGTAACGAGTTATACACATCGGTGCCTCAATCAAATACTGCCATAAATTAAAAAAAGTCTAATATGACTTATTAATTTCATCTTGTGTAAAATTTTATGTTCAAGTCATCTAAATATCGCCACAACTGTGAAGAAATTGGATAATTAAATATAATTGCTTATAATTCCTTAAGTGAGGGACAAAACAATTTTTTAAACATTTTTCAGCACTCTATTACACCCCTAGAAAACGTATTCTCAAAGTGGTGCGCGACTTTTGAGACACCCTGTATACAGGGTGAATCAAAATTATGGTGACAAAAAGTCATTTGAAAATATGTCCTAATAGAGCTACCAGTTCCCAAATGTTTTCTATGAGACAACGTTTTTCCTAAATAACCCCGACACTGGTTCTCGGATCGTATTACGATTTGAAACATATGTAGACCATGACTATTGGCTATTAATAAGGTAAGAATAAATTCAATCGCATACAGCGATCGTCCCACAATTTTTTTTTCAGCCCGTCCGATGTCATCCTGAATAAATGATCTCTAGCAACTGTTTTTGTATATATCATGATTATGGGTCAGGAGTTAAACTATTAATTATGCAAATTAAAAAAATAGGTATATTCTCTACAAAAAAATGTCCGAGCTCGATAGCGCAATGGGATAGAGCGTTTTAAGTGACAAATAGCTGGTTTTATTGCCTGACGAAGGGAGTGATAGTGTGTCGACGTTTTTTTATTAATGTAAGCTCTGCCCGTGTAACACCAGATTTGGATTTGGAGGTTGTCTAATTTATGTGGTGTTCTATGTTTATAATATGGAAATGACCATACGTCTTCTTTGTAAAAATTATTTTATACTCATAAGTCACATGGTAGTCGCCGTTATGTTTACGATGGTAAAAAAATAGTGCTTTAAAAAAATAAATGTTAAATTCACTGACCTCTTTGACTACAAAAACATTCAGTATTACTCAAAGCTCTCCTGTAGGTCGTAGTTACTCCTCCTGTAATCAGAATTTGAGTGCCAAGATATGCCACAGAATGTCCGTGTCGAGGAATATGCATTTCTGTTACATTTCTCCATTCAAATCTGTTTCCATCCCACACATCTATATCACCAACACTAGTTGTACTTTTGTCTCTTTCAGATGTTTTTCCAGCACCTCCAATTATATACAACCGGTCGGACATAACGAACATACAGCTGAAACATTTTGGGAAACGGAGGGGATAATCAATCTGCGTCCATCTGTTAAAGTGGGAAAAAATTAATTAGGTATACATTTTTATTATAATAAGGAAAAAATATTGGTGTCAGTGTTGTATTTAGGTATCTGAAATAATGATGTCCAGTGGAGTATTATCCTACAAGCCCATGACACTTGGAAGCGAAATATTTAGGGGCGAGACAGCAGACTAGATGGGTCAGATAACTCAGTGTTTTAAAAACGAAATAAATGAAAATAAAATCTTGTTTCTAGTAATATTACACATATAATATTCATTGCAACTGGTTATTGAATTTGTTATCCGTAAATGGTCAAAATATGTAACAACTATTTTGACCACCAATTGGAGGATTAAATTCTTCAATTGAGAAACCTACCAGAGATGTTGTTAGAATCAGGTGCACAACTGAACTTGCTTAAGACAAAAGCGAGTAACATCACTGGACTTGAGTCCCTTATATAGAGTCTGGCCATAAGTATGTCATCTTTTTCATTGGCTCGGACGATCACATGTTAGGCGACGTCCATATTTGTCGAATTCACGGTTTGTTTACATTTAGTTTCTGTGTATTGTACCAAGAATGACAAAAAAAAGGTTTTAAAATGAAAGTTTTCCTACGAGATCCTCAGAGATAAAAGGAATAGGCTGTCAAAGTACGAAGGGAAAATTGGTATCGTACAAATACTTCATATTTATGTGAGGTTAGTAACTGCACATTTAAATATTGTTTTTTTTACTTGCACTTAATTATTTCTTAGTTTACAATATGCAAAATTAACTTTGAATGAATTTTCAGAAGCTTAAGGCTTCCAATTAGATAAACTTATAAAGCTTTTTGTTTGCGTTACAAAGATATAAAACCATGTGGTTCCTAAAAAGTTAGTTTAAAATAAATCAACACGGAAAAATTATACTTACATTTAAGTTAAAAAAGTGATTCAAATGAAAAGATTTAAAAAAATATTATTTAAAAGAAATTGTAAATTATAATGGAAAAAATCCGAAAAAAAGTATATTATACTCTTTGTTACCAAGTTTTCAAACAAGTTGACAGAATTTTTGATAAATCATCATTGTTAAACATTTTTCATGTAAGGGATTGATAGAAATGGTACTGCTGTTTAGTTATGATTTTTTACGGCGAAACTAGATTTTACAATAAAATATCAAGAGATCAGATTTATCAGTTATTAAAAGGTTCTCATTTTTTTTGGTTTACGATAAATAATCTTCAAGATATGTTAACTTTAATTTTGTTGAAATCCCGATGAAATGAGATTTTTTTTCGCGGAGCTGTGAAAATTTGAATCTTTTGTCGAAACACTTTTCCCATTACGGAAAAACTTTTGACTCGTTCAATAGTTACAAAATGTATATAATGAATTACTTAAACAATAGCAAATTCCTAAGGGTTTGATTACACATCTTTGAGCGCGGCTCACGGCTAAACTATAAAAAAATAAATATTGTTACGTGTTTGCTATCCCCACAAACACCTGTACTCGTGGATTCGTTGATTGAAAATCCAGGTCACTTAACTACTTTATTGACTAATTAATAATTAACAATAGATTAATGACTGTCTTAACTATAATCACAATTACTTATAAGTCTCTTTCTTATTTCTTCTTTACTCATTCACTTTCAACTTAAGACTGAGTTTCTGCCCACCGTGCGTCTTATTTATACTTCCATTCACACCGTCTAGAACATTCCAGAACATTCTCGGCCGTAGTCTCATCTAACCAGTCTACACAGTCCAGTGGCGTAGAATATAGTTTTTTTTTTTGTAAAATTTTGTCATCTACAACTTTGGTCCTATAAAATTTTGACAAATCTGTTACAGTTCTCTCAGTGTTTTGGGTGTAGAATCACGGCGCACCGTTTAAATTTTTTTGCATACTTGGCCTGTCGGTAGAATCTGAAACTTTGGATCATTATACTCAGTTTTTAATTCTGAACAACTACGAAACATTTTCAATCGCTACCTAATTGTCAGCTTCTCATCTCATTTTCTTGGACTGCTAACCATTGCACAAAAGGAAAATCATGGCCATCGCATGCTGTATGGCCAGACTCCTACTTGAGGGACTCTTATTTCCAAATATGGAAAGAGCAATAAAAATCTCGCCTGCACAGTAGTGACTAATTATTCTGACCATTTTAGACTCTTAAAAGTTAAAAATTATCTTAAGCTAGAATTATCCAACTCAAAATTGAATAGCTTAGCCATAATGGCTAATCAGCATTGTTGAGGAATCTTGTTTTTATAGGGATTATTGAAAGTTTTACTGTGAATAAATTTCGGAAAAAGACCTTTAATTAATAGTTAATAGGTATATTTTTGTTTATTGCGTTTTTTCTTAACATATTTTTATTATTTTGTTGTTGTTTTTATTTTATACAAACATTATTTAAGTCATTTACTACTGTGTACTGACTTAGTTGATGTATTTCTTTGATGAAAATAAAGTTAATTTTTTGTGATTTTCTATTACTACATATTCTCTATTTTATGTCGGAATAATGTTTGAACTTTGTTTATTGAATAATATTTACTTTTTTGCTTACTAAGTACCCCACCAGTTTTAAATTTCTATACATATTTGTGATGCAAAAAAAGTTTATTTGTTGGCTTGTATTGATACTTCGAGTATACCTAAAAAACAAAAGACTCATAAACGAAAGGGGCTTAAAATATTGCGGGTTTTAGGCGCTTGTATTGCTCATTACGCCACTGATGTCTTTCCCCATAACAGTGCCGGC
>JANEYF010002535.1:0-13815 GCA_029963845.1 Rhamnusium bicolor | reverse complement strand
TGTTTACGAAAATAGCCCATTTTGCCCATCGAAAACAGAATGAAAATTCAACATTTTTAGACAGTTTTCGAAAAAAAGTTTTTTTTTTCTAGACATCGTAATTTTCAGTCGTACTTATTTATTTAGGTGCTTACCACAACTGCTTGATTATACGGGTAAGTAAAAATATGTTGTTTCTTTATGTTTATGTTTATATGGTGTTTATGTCTTTAGGTTTACATGTATCTAAATACGCTTGTGATGTTCCATGAGATGAATTTAGAAGCAGCAGTTTCTTCTTCTTAATATATTTGTTTTTCTGTGTGTCATAATTCTTTTGTGAATTATTGTCATTATCAAAGAATCGCGATTATTTTTCTTCTGACAGCTATAATGACATATAGAGGATTTTTAAGATACATATTCAACTTTGGCAAGATCGGAGATCAAATTGCCATTTTCACATTCCACAGCTATAATACCCTGAGAAAAATCAAGATAGTATGCAGCCAGCCTAAATATAAATAAAAAATCCATAGCAATTTATTATAGAACAAATTTCCCAGTTGGTATCTGACGTATTTGATTGCAAAAGCTGTCTTCTCCTCATATCGTTAGATCTAAACGATATGATGTTGTTTTTATGACAAACTTGCACAAAAGTAGTTGTTGAAGGGCGCAATGGGCCTCGGATGCAGACTTGAAATGAGAATATTTCGTCTGGACGGGGCGCCGATTGGGAGATAACAAGTGACAAACGTGCTGCACCCAGCGCTCCCATGTTATGAATACAAATATGTGTCTCTCATAACGCGCCGCCTGCCCACTCTTCTTCATAGCAGTTGTCTTGGTCGACGCGATGTTGTTTTACCAGCCCTCGAGAGGACAAGAAATAGAATAATAATTATACACCTTTTCTTGTGCCTACTCCGGCAGATGATTAATTTCTTCGAGGGAAATGACAAAACTCACCTTTATGATTGCTCTTTCTATGTTTTCTATGCTTCTATGGTAGAAGTGGTTTAGTTAATTTTTATATAATGCAATCATCTTTATCGTCTGTGTGTTGGGTTGTGTCGTTAACAATTATGAACTCCACTTTTTACCCAGAAACGTCTATAGTAAACGTAATGAAGTTTTACTATTGTAGTAACTGTTATACAGCGTGTCCCGAAATGTGGTCGGATATAAAATTGTTTACCTTTGTTGTACGAAAAACAATAACGTCTCAGATTTCCTACACGAGAACATTTTGCACAGGTAACCTAGTTACCATGCTGTTGAACATAATAAAACTAACATTTGACACACCAAATATTTTCCAAAACTAATATAATCGAAGAATGTGAAACACTTTCCACAAAACACCACATACTGCACTCGACGCGCGTTTGGCAAACCAAGTTGGCATCATCTGGAGATGGTGAACACTAACCTTAGGTGAAAATTGTCCTTTAACGTTTGTTCATTGTTTTCAAGTGTTCCGATACCACAGACCGTGGACTATCTTAAGGATCTACTCGAATCGAACAATCTCAGTCAAGATGTGGTAAAAGAACATTCAACTTATAAACTTTGCATGAAACAAAATTGCTTTCTATTCAATGATAATGGATAATTCTTTGTCACCATTGATTTTTAGTCTCTTCATGAACAAATTCGAAACAAGCAAAAAAAGAAATCCAGGGTTTCGCCATGGTTTGGCTTAGGTATGTGGATGACATTTTTGCAATGTTTGATATAAAAATCATTGATATTGACTATTTCCCTCACATTAAAGAACAAACATTATAAGAACTAATGAAATAGCAAGATTTTGAAAATTTGGACCAATAAGAACAAACTTTCAGCGAAAATTGCATTCCAAGTGAAAATTTTAAATAAAATTACAGCAAAAATTACCCTGGGCTTAACAGTTGAACCAATATAAAAACTGAAGATTTTTTCTTTCTTTTTTATTTTTCTGTGAAGATAGCAGGCGTATAGAAGCAAAATTAACATAATGAATTACCTACTTTTTAAATATTTTGGGTTTTCTATAAAAAATAATTTTAAAATTCGATTTTTAAATAAATCTATTTAAAAATTGTAACACGGAAATAAAAGTATTACCAACCGTGACTTTTTGCATTGCCAAGCATTTGTATTAAATAAACATATTGGTATGGAGCCATTTTGTGTGGTAAAATGATTCGATTAGGTGTGTTCTCTTTGGAAAATATTACATAGAGTATCGATAAAAATACGTCCAAGAACATGAAAAAATCCAAAAAATATATATAGAAAATTTTTTCCATATTTTGCAAGGAATAACAGTACCAATTTGATAGAACTACATCAGATACAGATTTGGCTAAGATACTTAAAAATTGAGCGTATAACATGCGTAAAATGAATGGAGAAGATTACAAGGAAATGACCATCAAAACAATGTGGAACACCACAGCCAAGATGCTTTTGGACAAATTTTTCAACGGGTATGGAAGAAAAATTAACCCATTTGATGCAATAGAGTACAAGGAAGCAAGAGGGGCCCCAGATTCGAAAAGTAAAGAATTACAGGCAGTTCCATCAAAGAGCAAAGTAAGTTCAACATCATTATGCTATAATAAATTCAAAAAGCTTGTTGACTTTTGCAACGAAAACATTCCTAAAGGACTGCAAAAAAAGCGTTCTATGTATTTTCTTACAAGTTAGCTTAGAGGGGAGTAGAAGCCGTAAATTGTTTAGTAACTTATTTTGATGAAGAAGTAGACAATTTAAAGAACAAAACCGGAAGGATTCGCTACAACCCGATCTTTGGAAAAACTGCTCAAGGTAGAGCTAGAAAGTGTGCCAGCATCAAAGTGGTTGATTATATACAGAATCTATGTAGATCTGTTCCCTATAAGATTGTACAAAAAGTTCATAGAAAAGCAATCGTTTCCTCATGATGGCAAACCCTCCGCGTTTCAGCTTTGGCAAAAGGAGGAGTTGGTGAAGAGCAGCTAATAAAAATCACTGGTCATTTAAACACAAGTTGAATTAAACCTTACCACCAACTGGATGATCAACATCATGAAAAAATAATTAAGAAAATTAGAAGTGAAGGAGATTCAACTACACCGGAGGAAACAGCATATCAGGTTAAGCCTTCGACACGTCGTCCGCATCAGCTTATATTTAGGAAATTGCACAGTTTGAGTCTGCTACGTTAAATAATCAACAGAATACACTGATACAAGCGTCTACATCTACCTCGGCCAGCCATATTATAACCTACAATAACTGCATTTTTCTTTGTAATAATTTGATTTAATTCAGTTAATAATAAAGAATATTTCATGTTCTGTTTCGTTCTGGAAATAGTCTAATAAATATATTTCGTGCATTAAAAATAATCTGAAAATTCAGCAATCAAAGCGTGTTGCCTTTAGGAAAAGGCATTGCTTAAGGGGCCTAGTCGGGAAAAAGCTTCGGATAGCTGTGTCACTCTCTAGAAACTTTTTATACATGCGCCGCTGAATAATTTTCCTCTTGACTATACCTTCACTGAACGTTTTATTCACCGACTTCATTGAGGTGCGATTCCCGATAGAGGTAACATTTCCTTGCTCCATTTGTAGTGATAAAGATACTTATTTAGAAAATTCATTTTAACCAAATAGTACGGAATAAAAGTTTGAAACTTGCTGAGCATAATTATGAAGATTCATTCTAGACGACATGTATGAATTTTACCTCGAATTTTACCGATTGATATCATAATTCAGGAGCTAATCACGTTCAAATTTCACTTATATTTACAGCATAAATTTTCCCTACATAAAGTGAAAATTAATTAAAATAGATATACATGTACCCTCTAGTACACTTTTAACTACTGATCCTGCAAATTTGGTGTAATTTGACCAAACCGTTTGGAAGAAATATATTTTGAAAAATTACCTTACAAACACTGGTTCGATTAGCCCTCTTAAGGATATAGCTGTGAGTAATGGATATTCTGTTTAATTGATAAAATAATTAAAAAAATGTAAATTTAAAGAGAAGCGTCGAAATTCCTCGACCTTTCAAAATGAAAAGGAAAATCCGAAATTTTTATCGATTCCATACGATCCTCGATATGATTTTTAAAGATATACGTATGACAGTGGTTCATTCATAAAGAAATAAACTACAACAAATTTTAGGCAATCTGAAAGACAAAATTGAAACAAACGGAAAGTCGGCGATTTACGAAATTGGCTATAAGGACTATAATCAAAAGCATTTCAGACAAACTAGACGATCAATCCAAACTAGATTTAAGGAGCATATGGCTCGTCTCAAATGTGGTAAAACAGATAAGCCTAGTGTTGCCTGGTATACGTGTGAGAACAACCATAAAACAGATAGTAGCAATTTAAGATTAATTAGAAATGTAACAAATACTAGACAGCTGGATGCATTTGAAAGCTTGGAAATTAGAAAGTGTAAAAATAATATGGATAGTGACAGATGGTCAATCCCATACAGTCCGCTCTAAATTAGTGAAAATTCAATCAACCGATGCCCTGGTGAATACAAGACACAATTCATTTTTGTGGCTATCTTCGATGTTAATTTCGCACGTTATAATTAATTGCATTGTATTACGTATGTATGTATCCCCTTTTACTTGTGGATTTTTTAATTGATGATGGGCCTCTGAACTGACTTGTAAGACACCTAGATTCACCTGTAGAATGATATTATTTATATTAAGTGGAATATCGGGGTATGCCGAACGAAAGCTTTTACTACGTTTACTGACTCAAAATTTGTTTGTTTTTGAAATTAATGAATCTATCGAATTTCTTCGGAGATAAAGTACATGGATTGTACAGGTTTTATGTACTACAATCAGATAGTTAACTCAGTAACTAATCAGCTTTGATCCTGTACCCTGCTGCATCTGTAATTAACATTCATACCTCCCATGTCCCATCTCATTTATAGTTTGTAATATTTTACTGGCAAGTATGAGGTGACGACGGTGCATCCGGTTGCAAAATGCTCGCTACAGTATTTGTGAGGTTATTTACTCTTGCATCTGTTATTTCATCAACTGTTAACCATATTTTTTTATTCTTTAGTTCTTGATTGACTCTACTTATAATTAATTGTTCAAGATAATTTACCACTTAAAGTTCTTCTTTTAGGTAATTGGATACAAATAGCAAAAAAATTAACATATTGTATTTTCATCTTTCAAGACATAATCTTACCAAATTTTCCATCACTCTGTTTAATTGTTCCTTAATTATAACTAGGGCTGTCAAAAATGTTCCGTGGGACAGTGGCGTACGCGAAATTAACTAATACGAGAAACAGTAAACTGTTACAATTTATAACAATGTATGTAAAACTTACCCTCTTAACTAGCTTGATGAACTAGCTTGCTTATCACAAACTGGAGAAGATGTGTAGCCATTTTGCAGCATCAGATATGTTTCTATGGTTGTCTCCATGAGTGATGTTCCCTTTGGTGAAAATATTTTCTTATATTTTGAAAACGACCGTTCGACATCTACTGATTTAATACACGCATACGTAAAATAATCTTTGAACGCACTTAACGGATCTGGGGCTGCACCATCACATATTTGTCTTAATGTGGTAAAACCGGTGTCTTTATGTAACACACTTGCCAACTTTTCTTTAACGCGCTCATTTGTTGCGTCACCTATAGCGTGTAGCAGTAAATTTACTTCGTCCACTATTTGCAGTGACTCCGCTGTTTTCTAATTTTTTTACGCTTTCATGTAATGGTTTATAGTTCCTCGCAATATTCTTTAAAGCTGTTTCAACCGAGATATCTTCGAATTTTGTCTGACTTTCCTTAATAGCTGCAGCCTCATCTGGATTGAATTGTAGTATCACAGCTTTTTATTTATTGGAAATATTCAACATAATAATAAGCTGCCTGCAACCATGTTTCCTAACGTGTAAGAATCGGCTGTGGTGGTTCAGGAATACCGGGACACTTGCTATGAAATGCACGGAGACGTTTAGGAGATTTAAGAAACACTTTTTTTGTACTTGCAATTAATGCATCCACCTCTGGAAAACGTTTTCGAATAGTTTCTGCCACAAGATGTAAAGCATGCACTTTACACGTAACATGTATAAACGTACAACCTTGTTCTTGCAAAGAACGGCGTACCGAACGCATTGTCACGGCACCATTAGTCACAAACATCAACACTTGACTTTTTGACAGTTCAAATTTTTCTAACGTCTCCAGCACCACCCTGGTAATTGTTTCGCTAGTACACTGACTTAGTCTTTTGCTAGCTAGTAACAGTGGAACTGTCGGTTTAAGAAGGCCCAGTACTCGTACTATAATATTAAAATAGAATTTGTTTACAATCTGTTGTCTCATCAACAGATAACAACAGCCGTGTATTTTTTAATTCACGATTCATCTTATTTACCATGTCTACGTGTAGAGTTGGTAGATAGTTACATAACGTTGTGCGACTTGGTAACTTCACCTGGGCATTGTATTTATTCCAGAACTCTCGAAATGGTTGTTTATCGAGTATATGCAGCGGAGCATCACAGGCAATCAGCATTAATAGTAAATCAAACATAAGCTGTGTTGTCGAAGACACGCCATTTTTTTTATTTTTATGGTGTACACTATTTACGTGAAGTCCACAATCACGCTTATTCCAGCACATCAAATCTTTCTCGTACACTTTACAAATTATTTTAGCACCATCATAAAATAAATCCGGGAATTCACCTATGAATTTATTCACTTTGTCAGCAAATGGCCGTTTTCTACCCCTGCGTACGTCTGCCATGCTTTATTATTAAATTAATATCAACAATACAGTACAACAAATAAAATAAAAACACAAACACAATATGCAATATGCCCAAGTGACTTAACGTGTACACAACTCGAAAGCTAATAATAGACTGGACTGGAGAAAGAGTTTCGCGGTGGATGCCGGCGACTGTAAGTACTTCTGTACTCTACGACCATGATACACAGAAACAATTTGCAGCTTTAATTATAACAAAACAAACATTTTAAAGTATTTTGGAAACTCCTCATTCGTTTCGTGACACACTGTAACACACACTCATGGACAAAATTATCGCATATTTTAAAGTCTTCAAAATGTCTTCTTGCAAAAAGAAATTCCGATGAACAAAGTTAATTAAACATTTTGTATTAGAAGGATCCGTTTATTTTACAAACCCGAAATAAACAGTAATAAGTTTTTATACAAAAAAATCGTGAAAAACTTTACAATTTGCCAGAAAATTCATAAAGGTATATTAGATGCGGTATTGGGCTATTGCATTTGTCAGTATTTCGGTTAAAATCAGAGTGTCAGTAACGAGTTTTTCTTCTCGAGGTTTAATTACCGCTTGCATCCTTCTATGCATGCTAGCAATAAGATTATGGTGATTTCTTGACAGGAATTACATGCCATTCCATTTGTGCTGCTGCACGAGCTCCCTTCTTGTATTTGGAATAAGATTTTTTTGTCGTATACGATGTTGCAACATACCCCACCTGTGCTCTATTGGATTAAAGTTTGGGCTAAATGCTGGCCAGTCTAATTTTTCAATCTGAACCTCATCTAGGTATTCATTTGCTATCCAAGATACTATCCAAGTGTGTGGCCACGTTGTCGTATATTAAAACGAATCTGTCGTATCCAACAACGCCGATATGGTAAACCATGATCTTGCAAGATGTATTCGTTCAATAACTTCCATAAGTTCGATGCGCCTTCCCAATTAGTACCGACCAAGAGCATGATTCCGCCACGTCCAAAACTAGCGCTCCGTACAAAGTTACAGTTATTATACTTTTCCCAAGTTTTCCCTAAATTTTGCATAGAGTAGTTTTATCCAAAGAATTATAAAGATATCAGAAAACACCTTCTTCAAGAAACCTCTTCACCAAAACCCTTTTATTAAATTAAATGTTTTTTTCACTGATTAATTATGTGCAAAAATTCATTAAACATTTTTAATTAAAAAATATCCACAATTCATCTATAGATAATGCACAACATGGGGTATATAGCACACGATCTGTTCAATAATTTCTATCTAGAATATTGTCGGCTCCCACAAAGGAATGATACAGATCCTTATCGAATCCAAGCTACATATACTTTCCATAAGTCGCCTCTAATTTAACGGCAGTGTTTATTTTAATTTACCTTAAATAATGAGGCAAGATATTGATTCCTTTGTTATGGTTCTGCTCAGATAATGGTGACGATGATGAGCCCGTCACGGTGCCTGTGTGTATTTTCATTTCTCGCAGGTTGGGTACATAGGAGAACGAAAGCCACCTGACATAGGGCACGCGTCGCCACCTGGCTTAAATTATTGCTCGTATTTCTGCTACATGTCGATAAAATTATTAGAATTGTAAGGAATTGTTCTTAAAGCTGGCGGGTTAGTTAAATTCAAGCAAACGATATTCGAGAAATACGAACAAGGAGCCAAGACGAAAAGTTTTTAATATTAATAACTCGTTTGGAGACATAGACATGAGTTATTAATTAATATTCCATTGATATGAGAACAGTACTCATATGAATGACAAAAAAATAGATCATTGTCAAATAAAGTTAGGCAATAGTTATTTAACTTATTTATTTTATGTTAACAGTGCAATTTTCTTTTGCGAATAGGGAAGTTTGCGAAACTGAAGTCGAAGCCTACGAACAAAATTAAAGTTTTTAACAATAATTGTGATATACAACATTTTTTTTTCCGACATATTTAGAAAGTAGGTTTTTAGAATTGGCATCAGATGACAGAACACAACTGGTCTGCTGAAATTGAAATGAATAAAACTATTTATGGCTTTGACTCTTTAAGAAGAAAGTTGCAATCTTATAACGGCCCGACTATACTAATAATCGTTTATGACACCATGTGGAACATATTAATGACTATTTGGGTCAACTGCAAGGCCTCTACGGTCAACCGATCTCAGCCCACTTGACTTATTTTTCTGAGGACATATTAAAGAGTAGGTTTATGCTGAGCCAGTTGACGAATATAGTGAAATAGTTCCTCGCATTGAAGCAATGTTGCTTTAATACAAACATATTGCGGCGTGTTGTCACTTATGCACCACGTAACTGTTTCTATTGAACGTGAAGGTGGCGATTTGAATGATTTTTGTAAATTTTGTCTCCTTTTTCAAATAAATTGCTTAATTTTTCAACTTGATTATGTGACCAATATTTTAGCAACAAAGACCAATTGGGCATTTTATCAGCTGACAATAATTTCGATTAATTTTTAGTTCTTGAACCGTCCAAGAGAATGGGCGTTTTTTTTGAGACATCCTGTATATACTTATATGAGGATCCATTCCTGTGGAGTATTTTCCGATATCGAATTGGATCCTGGCATCGATGACTGGTTTTGGTGACGGAAACAGACAACATTAAAATAAATTAAATGAAAGAAAAAAAAATTAAAAACGAAATGTCGAGTCTATTTTTAGATATCCGATGCCGTCTTCAAAAGGCATGACCAAACTGGCAAAAAGGATTTACATCTGGTGTCCGCCGTGTGGAAGGCCGAAACAATGGTGCTCTCCGTGTATTTGCAATTGCAATACTTATGTCATTAAAATAATGAATGATTATTTTGATATTAAGAATTGCTGAATTAAAATTCCATTTAGTTCCAGCGAGTGCCCAGCCGCATAGTAATTTCATTTCCGACGGAAGTCCAGGTGATCCTGCGTCCATTCACTGCTTGCTGTTCGTTGTTCTCTGTTGTGCGTATTTGATGAAAGTCAAATAATGTGTATTGTTATCGTATCTCGTTTTAGAAACAATCGCCTCGGGAAGAGAAGAATGGGACAAAAATTTCTTATCTTATAAAAAAATCTGCGAAAAGGATACAAATTTAATTTTGCATGTAATATTTATTATTATTTATTTATAATAATAATAATAATAATAATATTTATTTATTTGCCCAACAGAAAATCCACTTACAGGACAAAATGTATGAAATACAATAAGAAAAAAAATTATATTATAATAATACATAGTAGACTTAACTTAAACAAAGTAATACATATAACTATAATAATATAGCACTGGAGGGTGACAATAATATAATAATGACGGCAGTTTAGATCGAGTTATAATAATAATTAGTATTCAATAAAGTAGGTAACATAACAATAATGGTGGGATAGTTAAGCTATGGATGAAAGTGTCTATGAATGGTTTGTTTTAAGGATAGAACTGAACAGAGATTAATATCACACAGATCAGATACAGAGTTAAAATTATGTGATATAACGTAAATAGGCGACTTTTTAATGACATTGGTTCTTGCATTAGGTGTGTAAAAAGTGATATTTTGTCTGGAATTGAAAGTTGGCACTCTAAAATTAAGGAGTTCAAGAAGTGGTGAGCAGTCAATTTTATTATGAAGTAGATTGTGGAGAAAAATTAAACTGTTCATAATCCGTCGAGTCTTTAATGATGACATCTCGAATCTAGATAAAAGTAATTCGTGGTTGAAGCCTCGACCAGGATATACACGATCATTTTTATAAGCTAAGAATTTTAAAAATTTTCTTTGGATAGATTCGAAATATGTTGAATGGTTCTCATAAATTGGGTACCAAATTAGAGATCCATACTCCAATTTGGAACGTACAAGTGAATAATAAAGAACATTCAACGCAGCGTCGTTAGTGAAAGATTTACAATTTCTGATAATGAAACCTAAAGTTTTTGAGGATGATAGTCCTAGATTGTTTATGTGTTCGGCAAAAGATAATTTATTATCAAACAGTATGCCTAAATCTTTTGTTGAATTTTGCCTATCTAACACTTGGTCGTTTAGAGAATACTCATATAAAATTGGCTTGTTCTTTCGCGAGTAGCTTACGACTTTACACTTAGATACATTTAGATTAAGTTTGAAGTAGTATATCATTCTATAAGCAAGTTAACCTGGGATTGTAAGAATAAGCAATCCTGTATTGTGTTAATCTTAGCATATATTTTTAGATCGTCTGCAAACAGGAGCTTATCACAGTCAATCACTTTAGTGACATCATCAATAAAGAGAAGAAATAAAAGCGGTCCAAGATTGGAGTCTTGCGGAACTCTAGACGTAGCCGTATACATATTTATAGTAAGTTGCCCCTAGAAAGTGTCTTTCGTATTCTCAGAAATAAAAAATTATAGGCAAAATGAAAATTTCCTGAATTTTTTCGTGATTCGAAAACGGTTTCAGATAGATACGTTTTTTTAAACTATTTTCTTTAACAATGTAGTCGTAAGTGCAAATTTTAAACTAGTCCTCTGTCTCTTCTAATAAGCCGGATACCCATGCATTTGCATTTGCTTAACTGGTCGGACAAATCGTTGACCTATAAAAGAGGAATGAGAAGACTGAGTACACTCCCTTGGGAATACAATTCAGTTTCATGGTGATCTAAAAAGGCTTTTACAAAACATTTTTATTTTCGAACATTATTAAAAAGTTACCATTCCCTCCATTATCTTAAATGCATTATATTTGCGTATTTCATCTTTGATTGCTGATTGCAATAAGTTGCCATTGGATGGTAACAACTTTTAGTTCCAATTGATTTATGTTATCCCAATTGTATTAGAACTGAAAGTTGCACTTACCTGTTATTTCTTTAACACGAAGAACGTGACGTCGTCGTAGTTGTCCTGTCGTTGGTAATAGCCATTTAGGAACGTACTTTTCCAGAACAAATGAAAATGTTCTTTTGTTAAGTAAATTTTCCAGAATATTACACACAGTCAACATAAAAATAAGGTCATACAAAAACACCCAATATGGAAATTGTAGTTGACGATTTTTCTTATGACTTTTACTTTAATATGTCTTACAGTTACTAGAATTACATCCAAACTTACAATGCCTAACATGGCATCGTATCACCGTTCCATCGTATGTTAAATCGGGAAATCGTCTTATGAATTCACAAACGTTATCCACAAGAGGCAAAGATATTTGAGAAAGAGCCATTAGGCTTGTTCCATTAATCCACGACGGTTCCGAATTTGATATTCTAGTTTGATTGGTGCAGGTGATGGAATACAGTTCAAGCTTTGTAAATTGACCAATAAGATTCAGAAATCAAATTCGGAATTGTCTGTTGAATAAGCCTACTAGCCAGAGCGTTGCGTACATTCCCAATGACGGCTAACATTAAACTATAGCGAACTAGTCGAGAGTGTTGTGACTAGTGATGGGACTCTAGTGTGAAAATACTCGAAAGATGAGTCAAATCCGATTCGAGTGACTCGAGTCATATGGCTGTTCAATTCGAGTAAAGTTGTTACTCGAGTCGAAAGGCTGCTACTCGAATCAAGTTTTATCCTCGAGTCGAATTGCAATTCGAGTAAAGTTGTTACTCGGCTCGGGTTATTGCTACTGAATCAAGTTTTAACTCGAGTCGAGTTGCAATTCGAGTAAGTTGTTACTCGAGTCGAGTTATTGCTACTGAATCAGTGAGTTAATATGATTTAAGTTTTAAATCGAGTTGAGTTTGACTAGAATCTAGAGCTTCAGCAGAGTCGAAATCAAATTCGAGGCGAACTAAAGAGTAAGTAGTTGGAGATGATTCAGTGGTTTAAGTTGAACAGTGTTTTTAAAGTGTTTTTTGTTTTTTTCTTTGGTAATCTTCAGCATTTAAAACACTATACCATCTAATTCCAACATAAGTTTGAAAAATCGAAAGGATAAACATAATTCATAATAATTGAAATATAAAATTTAAATGAACCGTACAAATATTATTTTTCCGGCAAATCAACACATCTCAAATAAAAAATTAAATATTTAATTAACAGTATATAAAATGACATTTAAAGAAAACCAACGTACTTTTTTTTTATATTAAATTAACATTGAATTAAACTCTTTGTTTAAAGTACAAAATATTAAATAAATACAGTATTTAATATTTTATTAGGAACATGAATGTGTCAGTTTGATTGTTGCAGTCGTGTGAGTCTTGATTTTAAAGAATTTTAGTTCTAATTTCTAATTTTCTAATACGTCGTAATAACGTCGTATGTAACAATTATAGGTTTGTACCGTAGGAGCGATTTGTCACTAGTTTTCTGACTATAGAGATGCGAGTATTACGAGAGCTCTGCAATAATAAACGTTCTGATTGAACAAGCGCACCTCTACAACAATGTGCGCATGCTTCTGATAGTTTCAAACGGTTGGAAACTGCTCTACGAAAACCTTTTAATTAATAATTATACGATTCGACCTACAAACATGAAACAACAAACCTGGAGGGGAATTCCTTGGTCCCCGATGACCTGATGATATAGTAATTGATTAGTGATTTCATTCATGGTTACATGTTTTCATCTTTATTACTTTTACAAGATTAGTGACTTCAGTGCCTTCATGCAAATAATCTTCATATTTATATTATATAAACAAATCACACTGGTACTAAAGAATATTTAAAAAATATTAATAAAACCATAAACAATTAAATTAAAGAAACTTGACTCGAGTCAAAAAGCGACTCGAGTCTAATGGCGACTCGAGTCAAAAAAACGACTCGAGTCAAAAAGCGACTCGATTCAAAAATCGACTCGATTCAAAAATCTACTCGAGTCAAAAAGTGACTTCCGAGTCAAAAATCGCGTCGATTTTTGAGTTTTACTCGACCTAACTTTTGACTCGAGTTTTATAACAATGAAACCGAGTTTCAACTCGAGTAAATTCCGGAAACTCATCGAGTTATTCGAGTGAAAAAAGTCACTCGAGTCCCATCACTAGTTGTGACCTAGATTTGTTCGA
>JANEYF010002533.1:0-15744 GCA_029963845.1 Rhamnusium bicolor | reverse complement strand
TTATCCTGTTCAGGATCGCCAATCCTTTCCTCACGTATCCCTGCGTGAAAGCAAAGGCTTAATATGTCAGTAGTTTCCATAATTGTTAATTAGCCCGGTGGTCGAGTGGGTTAAGGCACTCGACGCGAAACGACAGACTCATCCGGCGTGAGTTCGAACCTCACGGCTGAAATAAAATTTTTTTTTTTTTCAGAAATATCTGTTGGATCGTAATATGTTATAATATCAGCATCAATAAGCAATATAAATATAGTTTAAAACAACTAAAAAAACACGCTTTCATAGCACATCAAACTAAAAAAGTTAAAAATATAGTTTAAAAAAACTAAAAAACACGCTTTTAAAGCACATCAAACTAAAAAGTGAAAAATAATTATTAATATAAACTGAAAATAATAATGAACGAAAAATACTAGTATTATTGTGAAAAAAGCGTGGGGTGCTCGATATACGAAAAATATTGCACAAAGCACCCCACGCTTTTTTACAATAATACTAGTATCTTTCGTTCATTATTATTTTCAGTTTATATTAATAATTATTTTTCACTTTTTAGTTTGATGTGCTTTAAAAGCGTGTTTTTTAGTTTTTTTAAACTATATTTATATTAGCTTCACTTGTATGTTTGCTTGTTTGTTTGTATGTTTGTTTGTAACCGACTCTTTGGACTCGATTTTAACCCACTTTAAACGGACAGATTTAATTGAAACTTTGTACACTTATTAAGAACCGGTAACAATACAATAATTTGATAAGTTTATATCATTATCCTGTTCAGGATCGCCAATCCTTTCCTCACGTATCCCTGCGTGAAAGCAAAGGCTTAATATGTCAGTAGATTCCATAATTGTTAATTAGCCCGGTGGTCGAGTGGGTTAAGGCACTCGACGCGAAACGACAGACTCATCCGGCGTGAGTTCGAACCTCACGGCTGAAATAAAAATTTTTTTTTTTTTCAGAAATATCTGTTGGATCGTAATATGTTATAATATCAGCATCAATAAGCAATATAAATATAGTTTAAAACAACTAAAAAAACACGCTTTCATAGCACATCAAACTAAAAAGTTAAAAATAAATATAGTTTAAAAAAACTAAAAAACACGCTTTTAAAGCACATCAAACTAAAAAAGTGAAAAATAATTATTAATATAAACTGAAAATAATAATGAACGAAAAATACTAGTATTATTGTGAAAAAAGCGTGGGGTGCTCGATATACGAAAAAATATTGCACAAAGCACCCCACGCTTTTTTCACAATAATACTAGTATCTTTCGTTCATTATTATTTTCAGTTTATATTAATAATTATTTTTCACTTTAGTTTGATGTGCTTTAAAAGCGTGTTTTTTAGTTTTTTTTAAACTATATTTATATTAGCTTCACTTGTATGTTTGCTTGTTTGTTTGTATGTTTGTTTGTAACCGACTCTTTGGACTCGATTTTAACCCACTTTAAACGGACAGATTTAATTGAAACTTTGTACACTTATTAAGAACCGGTAACAATACAATAATTTGATAAGTTTATATCATTATCCTGTTCAGGATCGCCAATCCTTTCCTCACGTATCCCTGCGTGAAAGCAAAGGCTTAATATGTCAGTAGATTCCATAATTGTTAATTAGCCCGGTGGTCGAGTGGGTTAAGGCACTCGACGCGAAACGACAGACTCATCCGGCGTGAGTTCGAACCTCACGGCTGAAATAAAAAAATTTTTTTTTTTTCAGAAATATCTGTTGGATCGTAATATGTTATAATATCAGCATCAATAAGCAATATAAATATAGTTTAAAACAACTAAAAAAACACGCTTTCATAGAACATCAAACTAAAAAGTTAAAAATAAATATAGTTTAAAAAAACTAAAAAACACGCTTTTAAAGCACATCAAACTAAAAAGTGAAAAATAATTATTAATATAAACTGAAAATAATAATGAACGAAAAATACTAGTATTATTGTGAAAAAAGCGTGGGGTGCTCGATATACGAAAAAATATTGCACAAAGCACCCCACGCTTTTTTCACAATAATACTAGTATTTTTCGTTCATTATTATTTTCAGTTTATATTAATAATTATTTTTCACTTTTTAGTTTGATGTCCTTTAAAAGCGTGTTTTTTAGTTTTTTTTAAACTATATTTATTTAACCTGTACTCTTCAGTTATGTGTAACCTCTATAAAACTATGCACAGAACGGGAACGATACTGGACTCACTCGTAACGGTATAGCTATAGACACAACATACTTGACTACTAATTTCAAAATTTTTTTCCTATATAAACCATTTTTTTCGCCCTGTCAATGTCGCCTGGATTAATATTGGAGAGAACAGCTAAATTAATCAATGCCCTTGACTATTTGGTTGACTGTATCTAAAATTATTTTAATTAAAGAAGCTTACAATTTAGAAGAGGCTCATAATATTATGCTGTTATGATTACTTCCATCTTAAATACTCAAAATACAGCGTCCCTCCTAATGAGTATTCACGAAAGATCTAGCTTAATAACTTAATGGAATTAAAATCTGAAAATGTTAACAACAGGATCAAAATTAAAATCTCAGCAATTTAAGACGTACTTAAAGATATAATTTTGAAGTAACTGTGACAATAGTAGGCGTGAGACCCTAAAATTAAGACAAGTGGTGCCGAGTTCAAATCTACAAACGCCTTCAATTACGTTATGAGGACTAACAAAGTGTGACAGGCTGCCGCTAATAATTAACTGCTAATTAAAATTGGCTGAAGATACGACCCATTACTTGTCATAGTTAATATATAAACTTGATACAGTGAATTCTGAATTGTTACTATGGTTATTCGTTGCTACAATGGCAGTGTTTCTCTTTATATAATTCAACTGAATCTACTTTTTAGATCTTTTGTCTCCCTTTAAATAATTGAAATATACAGTATGTTTAAAAAAAATGAGTCCCCATTTACAGGCAAATTCCTTCACGTAAATGTCAGACAAGAATTTCATATAATTATGCCTAAAATTGTCTAGTTTTTCAAATATATTGTGTTAAAAATATTTACTAGAAACAGTTTCTATAGAGTATTTTAAATTCGGCAAGAGACACCTCAAATTGAAATTATATATTCTACGAGTTTTTAATTGATTAAATGGGGTGGTAAATAGTAATGTTGGGGGGCTAATTTTTGAAATATAGAAAGTTTAGTTACAAGTAGGGCAGTATAGGACCGATTTAGATAGAAATCCAGTTCGTGTTTTTAAACATTTTCTCGCAAGAATCTAGTTTTTAAAGAATTATTGCTTTATATGTCACAATTGGTTTATACTTTAAAATGAATTTTAATGAAATAAGGACTTTCAAAGTCTACAGCAGCTGTTTGCAAATGTAAATCTGAAGATTTTTGTAAAAAAGTTTATAAATGTAATTAAAACATTAACATTATAATCAATCATTAATCAGTTGATGAATTAAAATACAAATGTGGGTTAGTCGCTTTTTAATTTTTTGTATGTAGGACAGAAATCAAAGAAATTGACCGCTGAATAATCATGAGAACTAAAACAAACAAGCAAAAAATCAAAAAAATATGTTTTGCCTTTCATTGCATACACTAATAATTTGAAAAATTTATAGTGGGCCGTAGAATTTTCAAAAAATATGTTTTTGTCCGGATTTTCCATGTATCAAATATTTCATTACTGAAATATATTTAGTAAGTAATAACGAAACTAAGTCCAATAAAAAGCACTTTATTCTACAACCTACATTCATTTTTCATCAGAAATATAGTTATATTGAAAAAAAGTGTTTTTTTTACGTTTATTTTACGTATTTCCATTACCAAGTGAATGGCCGACGTCAGGGGACGAACCCAACCTGGAAATTTGCCGCACCTCTTCTTTGTCGAAGAGTAGGAATCTTTTACTTGTTCAATATCTTATAAACAAGGGGCCGTCTGATGTTTTACATCCCCTCCGAAGGATGGTATATCCACTACACAATCCTTATCTAAGATTGCATAGTTTCTGCGTTTTGGGCTGATACAAGCGCTAGCAGTATCCGTTGTTTTACTTTTCGACACGATATAAACTCGGTGCTTCTTTCACCCCTCAAGAAAATGTATCAATACTTTTGACAATATTTCAAAACAACTCAAATTCATTATAATAAATGGTGCAATATGTAACTGATGCGAAAAGTGGAACCAAAAATATGAAGTATTAAATTATATAACTAGAAATTGAGAGGTAGCGATAAATCCCAGAGACCTCTTTTACGTAAATATAATATTGTTGTACCTAATGAAACATTCTCAAAAAATATAAAATGATAAAATATTTTTATATACTCTATAATAAATCTGTTTTCTTTTTTGAAAATGGGAACAAAACTTTAAAAATAAATACACCAATCACTTCGAAGACATTGGATTATACTCAAACACGTAGGATTTATAAAACGTTTATATGAATAACACATAGATACGTAAACAATGCGAAATTAAAGAAAACAGAGGTTAACTTTTTTTAAAACGTCTCGTAAAATTTTTGCAAAAGTGTTACTGGATAGTATAGGAATGTGCCATCGGAAACGACGCTAAAAAAACATGTTTGTCACAGATATATGCCAATATTAAGCAGAAAAGTTCTGCATTTCTAAATGTTAATACTAATCATAGGTTTTTTTTCATAAACAAATGTCTGCAAAATGTACTATTTTAACAATAGCTTTAAAATGTCCTAATAAAATTCCTCCTGCAGAAAGCAGAAAGCTATGGTTAATGAGAATCTGTATTATACAGTGTGGAAATTAAGTAACGCATAAATTCAGTAATTCCGTTGATATTAATTTTTGGAAAAAATCTCGAAGGGGTATAGCGATTTTAACTGCAGCAAATATTTTCAGTCCATTTTCAGTTTCTTATATCATTTATTTTTTTAAGTTATGACGTCATCGACTTTTTTTTAAATGGCAACCTATATTTTTTATTATTGATTTTGGTAGTAGTTTTTATTCCGGTTCTGACCGTATAAAATTTTCAATATGTTATATTTGAAAAAAATTGAGAAAGACAGTCTTAAGTTCAAATAACAAAAATTCATTAAATTGGGAAAATTTATCTAGTTCCCTAAGTTTGACGGAAAGTTATCGATGGCACATTCGTTTTTATTTTGAAATTATACAAATAGTTGAAAAATCGAACTAATGTTGATACACCGGCAACTAGATAAATTTTCCCAATTTAATGAATTTTTGTTATTTGAACTTTTAATATTGTTTTTCTCGATTTTTTTTCAAATATAACATATTGAAAAATTTTATACAGTCGGAACCGGAATAAAAATTACTACCAAAATCGATGATAAAAAATATAGATTGCTATTTAAAAAAAAAGTCAATGACGTCATAACTTAAAAAAATAAATAACATAAGAAACTGAAAGTAGACTGAAAATATTTGCTGAAGTCAAAATCGCTATACCCCCTTCGAGATTTTTTCCAAAAAATTAATATGAACGGAATTACTGAATTTATGCGTTACTTAATTTCCACACTGTATAATCGTTAAAGATACGCCTATTCTCCAATGTATATTGCAATGCAATAAAGCGCTGAGTTGATTGACGAAACACTGGCATATTGTACTGGCTTGGGATATTAAATAAGTCTCTATGACAGATATTACTATTCATTGCTTGTGGTCTGAGATCTGCAGTTTAAATTTGATATCTAAATTTATTCGATTATGTTATAACCTAAGTGTCTGTTTAATGCAATCATATTATAAGTAGCGCCATCTAGATATAATGTCCATAACATCAAAAACTTCCTTTCCGTCTGCCTTATTTTAATAGACGATTGGTTAATAGGAGAATTTCCTTTAAAGGTTTTTCTAGAAACTATAAGAAACTGATAGGTACTCTTACTTAATATCCAAATTATATTTCCTTTGTGCACAAAAATAGGGGACACTCAGATTATTTTGATTCATAAAATATTTTTATGGTGCAATAATAATGCAATAAATAAAACTTAGATGTCCTCTGGCATATTATGGAAATATGAAAAAGGTGGGACATTTGATATGAAGTATCAATGTGAAGGATTCTATCTACTATTAAAAAAAATACTGATATTATTTATATGAATTTGTGTTATCCCCAGTCTACACCATCAATGTCATGATTCACATTACCTTGATTTTCCCCAGTTTTTAAATTATGCCCCTTCTATCTATACTGATGCATTAAGTGCTCGAGGTACAAGTCAGAGTCATATAATTCCGGATGGCGTTGTTCACGTGATCGCGTGTCGAAGCCTCGTTGTCGATTTGAGGAACTAATTACGGACTAAGTTCAATCTGGCTCGAGGCAATTTCTGCTAATTTAATATCTATTCCTGCTCTAACCTGTTAATTTACTACCGAACTTTGCTGATATTAATTTGGAGACGTATCTTTATTACCCGGGAAGTTTAACTGAAGTCATTATTGAAATTATAATATGTAACAAATAAATTATGTATAAGTTCAAGGATTCTGAAGGAGATATAAATATTTCGAAGCAAATATTTTTTGTGCTTGTGAACATCATCAGAACTCTGGATGTGAACCAATACTAAAGTAGTTGCGACTTTCATCAACAAAGTTGACATCTACAGGATAATTAAATCTAATCTTACACTTAGACCAAGCCTGTGTATATGTTGTAGAGGACTTCTAGTACAAAATTTAGAAGTTTAGGCAATTCAAAGATCAAGACTGTAATATGTAAGTCTAGGTCGATAATTTATTAATTAAAAAAACAATAAACTACTAGATATATTTGAAAGTTTAGATACGAAATGTAGAAATAATACGTATAGTGACAAAAAAGTCTATGTATTTTCTGGATATTTTTACGATAAAAGTTTGAATATGTTAAGTGTAATCAACGTGATGATTTGGATATATTGGGTTTCACTTAAATGCATTGCTTATGGTAATAATAAGTAAATAAACCAACTGAACATGTGCATGAAACAATACTAATAAAAATAAGGAAATCTTATTTTGGGGCTCTTCTCTTCTCTTTTATTATTGATTCAGATCAAATGATTATCGTGTGGAGAAAACACACTAAGCCAACTGCAGACCAGTTTTCGGCTAGTAGCCTTCATCAGGATACAACATACTTAAAATCATTCGAAATGCAAATATGCTCTACAATAGGGGATGCATGTCTTTTATTTAAATAGGTGTTTGAAGGGATAAACTGTATGGAGTAATTTTACTATTTTTTCTCCTTATAACATTTTTTCTCTACATCCTCTTGTTATTTGTTTTTTTTCTTTTTTTGTATCTAATTTGTCTTAATTTTAATGAAACAGATATATTATGAAATGCAACTACTATTCCTATTTAATAAAACAAAAGAAAATTATCAAGAAACCGAGTATAAATAATCCTTCATGATATAACTTTTTTCTATTAGGGCTTCGCGGAAGTTCTCTAACTTAAATTACACATTTTACTGTTTCATAAATTACTTTCCTTGGTAATAAACTGACTAGACATCCACTCACGCTCTAAATTATAGCCAACATTTTACAATCATATTCAAACTTTGCTCTGCCTCAATGAAAATTCAATTATCTTTAGCTGTATCTGAAGCCATAAATTAAGCATCGACCAGCCGCACAGTTAATTTCTCCGTATGCTGTTGCCGGGGAATCCGTTCAGTCATTTGTTTTACTGAAGTTCCCTGCAGGTTGTCACGGAAACCAAAACAATCGCGCTCTGTTGAGGGACATTTGTCTAAAATGCTTTTTGTATCATGGAAAGTTTAAAGCAAAGATGGCTATAACTTATTATTTAGGCATAATGTTCTTTTATGCAAGACCGTTTTGTTTATAGATCAGTTTGAAGTTAGAAGACACGTCGTTCACAAATAACGGTGCATAATATTTATTTTCCTAAGCATGTTAAAATTTTGAATAATTTCGATTTGGAATATTAGTTACAGAGGACAATAATTCTAGTACTGGAGTATCGTCTGTTATTAACGGACCGGGTATAGAGATGTTTTCCATTCTGGTGGTGGCATTACTCAAATAGGATTATAATGTTTCCCACTATGTGCTGGTATATTTCGAAAAGAATATTATTTGTACAATATTGTATTTGATTTTTAAATTTGGGACCCACTAATGATAAAACTATTTACCAATATCGAGATGAAAATTATCTCAATACGAAATTATTTGTAAAATATGGTCTTTGATTTTTAAATTTAGGATCCACTACTAATAATACTATTTACTAATATTAAGATGAAAATTGTCTCAATACGAAAATTTATGTTTTCGTAAAATAACTAGAAGCAAGTTCAGACACTTGCTCCTGAAAATGTAAGGAACGAGGTGTCTACGACTAAATTGCTTACCATATTGCAATGGGCAGTAAATGAGCTGCGCTAATTAGACGGAGATATCCGTATGGTGATATTCACAAGAGTATTCATTCTAGGCAGTATGTTCCTACTTCTAACTTGGATCTATCATGTCAACGCAATGAGGCAAGGACTTGTGGAGTGTATGCACGGTAAAATAGTTCTAATTTTTAATATGGCGCCCTGACAACTCGGATTTACTTTTGGCGTTAAAACAAGTTCATGATACTGCTGCGAGCAGGATTGTTTAAGATGGCAAAGTAGACCGTAGTGAGCTCGATCAATTTCAACTTCAGGCGAAGAGGCTGATAAGGTGCTGATATTGAAAAGTCCGATTCAGAAGTTAAAAAGGGAAATCTGCGTAATTTTAGCCTATATCCACCGGCATATACCCGTAGAGCCTCTTTTGCGATTGCTATGCTACTTTATGTGACACATTCTTGCGAAGTGACGTATTTCCTGGAACAAGTTTTTTCCAACCGTCAGACAAATTTATGCCAATCGACCCTCAGATCATAATCTTGTATAGTAATGAATTCTCAGCACTTCTGAGACAACCAGCACCTTGAAGATAGGAAAAACGATGATTCTGGAATCTATAATTGCTTATCCTGTGATATGGATGGAGTAGCTGTAGTTAATTTGCATGAGCGACATGTAGTTTGAAATCTAGCGAAACACATATTATTAAATACAGAAAATATTTTTTTTACGCTATTTTTAAATTATTTTGTACTCGTCCTCAAGAAATTGGTTGGTAAAGAATTATAAACTTCAATTGTTAAAAACTTCTTTTGAATAAGGGTGTATGCTGATGGGATATTGTCAATCTGAACTTTACGTAAGTTAACTGGTGGAGAGGGAGATCTAAAAGTTAATTATTTATTACTTAATGGTTAAATATTTAATTAATGTTTAAGAGAAGAAGAGGACTGTGCCTTATTTATTAAATTAATTTAAAAAAATACCCAGTGATGTAACGTGCAATTTTCCATAGTTAAATTATTAATTCACATGACCCATATGTTGTCATTACAAGTTATTATTTTTAACAAGACTAGATGGTATAAAAATATTATTTGAATGAACATTAGATACGTTCTTCTAAGCTTTCGACGATTACTATCTTCAGGAGTTTAAGTTTTTTTTTCAGATCTCTATGTATCATTAAAATAGTAAAATTGGTTAGTGTTTATAATAAACCAAATCATTCCCTCAATTTCTTCAAATTTATAATTATTAAAATATAATACACCAAAAATGATCCAACAATTAAAATAAATTCGGTTATCACAAATACTAAAAACTGAAAAGTGTAACTGAAGGGGATACTATAATTTCGGTGTGTTAGCTTTAAGTGAGCAAGCTTCACTAATAAAATACCCTCCAATAGAAGTGTACACGCTCTGTTGGACATATTCAATAAGATGTTTAATAGCTGATCATCACATGTGTTTTTGATTAATGAATCTCACACACTGAAGGGATAGACATATTGTCTGAAAGTAAAGTGTACGTACATTTTATAATACATTTTCATTAACCTTTACATGTTGATAATGCAATAATAAACCTATTTACATAATAAAAGACTTGTCTAATACGAAATGTAATACGTTGCGTCGCCTAACATATTTTTTTAATATAGTTATTATATCTTTTTATTGTGAAATTAAATTTATTAAGAATATTATTTGAAAACATTTTTCATATCGTATAAAACAGAATATGGAGAGATTAAAAAAAAGGATTGTGCAAATATTTCACAATTCATCATAATTTTATTTATTTTCAAGATAACATTACAATAATATAGGACAAGTCAGAGAATCGAGAAGTGCAAATAGTACCAAAAGAATAATAATAAAACCTATCATTAATATAAAACAGTTTTAAACTTGTAACTATAGTATAAACAGATTAAAAGAAAATATGTATATATTAAGTATCAATATCAATTTATAGAAAAAACAATACAGACAAATGTAAAATACAAACAAACACAAAATACATACAAGAAGCACAACCTACTTATAAGTTTAAAGTTTAAATATTCCGAAACTCTATAGAGGCTGTTATGTAATAAAAACTTTCTTTTTAAACCTTGATATTTTCAGTGGACTTCAAATCACTTGGTAATTTATTAAATCATTTTATACCCATATAATTAGGTGATTTTTCATAGAGGCTTAAATTATGAGCTGGTATTGCTAACAACTCATTATGCCTAGTGCCTACGCAGGAAATTCCATGTTGGGAACGAATTGTAGTTCATTATTTTTGACAAATGTTAAGATTTTCAAAATATATATACATGCTAATGGTAAAATATTTAACATTTTAAATACTGGTGTAAATGACTGTGTCCATTTCACATCAACTATGGTTCGCACTGCCTTCTTTTGCATTTTAAATATTCTGCTAACTTGACCAGAATTCCCCTAGAAAATAATATCATATCACGCGGGCGAGACAAGATGTGAGGAAAATAAAAAGATAAAATTGCAGACCTTTTTGTAATTTGTTTAACACGATATAATGCAAAACATAGCGATGATATTTTGTTACACACCGAGTCAGAATATTTTTCCCAATTAAGTATGTACTCTTAAAAACTTCATAGTAGTAACTTTCTCAATGGATTCTATTTTCAATTTTCATAAATAGCTATTTTGTGTCACGTTTGTTTTTGGCGTAAAATTGATGAATACCGTCCTCAACATATTTAAGTGAAGTTTAGAGATTTTGAACCATTACATGATTTTATTTTTATGACTTTGTATCAGTGTCTATCGAAGGACCATACACTAAATAAGTATAATCAACAGCAAACATAGTTAAATTATCATGCGTATCAATACAAGGTAAATCATTCACAAATATTAGGAATAGCATAGGCCCTAGCACGGATCCCTGTGGTACACCAATGTTTTATCAAGCTCGGTGGCTCTTACACCACTAATTTCAACAATTTGCTTTCTACTTGACCGGTATGATAAAATCTAAGAATGTACCTTACCTTTTACGACATATGAATAATTTTTCACTAAGCAAAGCATGATTAACTAAGTCAAAAGCTTAAATTCAACTCATTTTTTATTATTATCCAGGTTTTTATACAAATTCATGATAAATTGGAAAATTGCAGAATGTGTGTATTTACCTTTTCTAAAACCATGCAGACAATTATTTAAAATAAAAGAATTTTTGAAAAATTATTTTTTCCAATATTTTGTACAATGTACAAAGCAAATAAATAGGTCTATAATATTCCTTTAGTAGTCTGTCGCCTTTTTTATACAATGGAAGAACTTTTGCCATTTTAAATATAACGAGAAAAACGCCTTATTCCAATGAATGCTCTATCATCAATTCCACATGAATTTGTATTTTTTTAAACTCATTATTGCATTTTATACAGTATTTTCGATCACAAGGTCAATACACATAGTAGGATAATTTTTTACTTGACGAAATATTGTATTTTCTTTCATATCAAGTTATCAATTTCTGTTGGCTCTTTAAATTATTAGATTTTATTTCACAAATTCCTTTACTTCCTGTTAATATATAAAAAGAGCTCATTCTGCATGGTTGTAAATTATAGCTATCGATTTCATTGGGTATCTAGCCAGATACCCAATGAAATCGGCTTTCAGTAACTGAACAAATTTTTGTAATCGATTGTGGCCCTCGAACGTTTAAAACTAATGTCCAATTTATTTCGCTCTCAAATATAATAATAATTTTTATTTTAAAACTTAAAAAAAAACAGTCTCTGATATCCTTTGAATAATTTGTAGAAAGTGAGAAAATACGACACTGAATGTTATACGAATAAATAGATCAAGACGTGAAATGCAAAATCATTTATAAAATATCAAATTATTTAAATTCGTTTGGGAAATATGCATACATGTATAACAGCATGACCAAATGTGTGAAGCTTTTAATATTTTAAACAATCCATTTCAAACAAAACAGAATTTAATTTTTTTTATAAAATAATTTACTTCCTGAAAGCAAAACGTGATAGGGATGCAATAATGTACCATGTAGTATTGTATTAGTGGCTCTATAAAGTTCAAAGCTTTACGTTGCGGTCGAAATCCCCATGTCACAAACAGAGTTACCAAGCGTGGCCACACAAAGCACAAAGTTAGCTGTGCATGCACATTCAACTGTCTCCGTATTGACGGCAGACCAATGGTCACTTTATAAACTTTGAATTGACTGTCACAAGAGAGGTTTATTCAAAATGTAGATATGCACTAAATTAGGTTTATCACTGGAATTGACATTGCCGTTGAACGTACTGAAATTGCGGAGTTTTTGAGAACTTTAAAATTACGATAATGTAACTTGTATGTGGATACATGAAGTTGTCATTTCCATATTTCAATATTAACTTAATATTTATTTATGTACAGTACAACTGACTTGAGAGTTTTACAAATGAGACATACGAGCACTTTCCAAAGAAAAATCTGTAAAGTTAATCAGATTCGATGATTAACCATTGGTTATCTGGAAGGGCATGTTTAAATTTGTCACTTTTATGTGTTTTTTGAAAATAATTTATAATAATATACAGGATGGGGCAACCTCAATATCTCGAGTTCTATGACAGCTAGAAACTTGATTTAAAAACTTAAGTAAACTAGACAAAACACTCTATAATCGAAAATTATTTTCGAATATACAGGGTAAGCCAAGACGATTCCACAGGGTCAAGTAACATTTTTTTAAATGAAATGCCATGTATATTAGAACACATTTTGAATCCTCATTGTGGCCTCCTTTCACTCCTGTATTATTATTGACTTTCTCTTAACAATTTGGATGTAATGATTTTTTTTTTGTTGAAATTATACCATTTATATTGTATATTGTGTATATTAAAAATATCACAACAATCACTACCATCGATTTTAAAAAAATATGTTAGTACCAGTTATGAGATATCTGTGTGATGACATTTAGCCATTTTCACTTCCTAAAATTATACAGAGTGGCCAAAAATGATTTTTAAATTTACAATTTTTTTAACTGAATTTTCTCAATTTTTTCAAATGGAAACCCTGTATATTTTTGGATGATGTGTGTAGGATTGAAAAACGAACATTTTTTGTACGTACGTTCCTATAGCTAAATGTAACCATTTTCAATTTATTGAACAATAACTGCAAAATTCAGCAGTAAAAATTAAAAATGAGGGTTTTTTTTCCAAATAATTCAAAAGAAGGTATTATAATAAGCATGTTACATGATGCCTATAGAAACATCACACCAACAATAATCCAAAATTTGAAGGAAAGGATAATAAATGCTTTCTTTTAGAAGTATCATTTCGATAATTTTATGAATAGTAGAAACATCATTCCAAAGACGCATAGAAATGTGTGTCAATCAAAATGGGCAACATGTGGAGCACTTTTTATAATATCTTTTCTTGAATTAAAAAAAAATACTTTTAATTTTCAGCGCTGAATTTTGTAGGTATTGTTCAATAAATCGAAAATGGTTACAAATAGCCATAGGGATGCACGTACAAAAAATATTCGTTGTTCAATTCTACATAACACTGTCCAAAAATATACAGGGTGTTTCATTTGAAAAATTGAGAAAATTCAGTTCAAATAGTTGTAAATTTAAAAATTATTTTTGGCCACCCTGTATACTTTTAGGGAGTGAAAATAGCTGAGTGTCATCACACAGATGTCTCATAATTGGTACTAACTAAAATCGATAATTGTGACGGTAGTGATTTTTTTAATATACACGTGTTAGGATAGTGGTGAGAGGTATGTGAAACTTCTCATATGGTCCAAATGCTACAATCCCACCGACATCATAGATATCTCTGTGGCGGATAGCGACTTGCGAAGCAGGTTGACTAAACTACTGTTATTAAATACGATTTGAACGAAACAACTACTCAGCGCGTAAATACCCCGACCTGCATTGGATTATAGCTTCAAATCATGATAGATCGGTAGCCAATATCATTTGTCAGTTCCTAACCAGACATAGACCGGTTTCGAACTTATTAGTTCTCCTCAGTATGCCATAGGTTATGGAACAAATAAATGATAGTGGCCAACCTGCTAGTCATATACTGACTAAGGTAAATTGAGTAGTGGTGAGAGATATGTGAAACTTCTCATATGGTTCAAATGTTACTATCCGACCGACATCATAGATGTCTCTGTGGCGGATAGTGACTTGCGAAGCAATTACCGAGAGCGGCGACCTCTAGCCCAGGTGGACTAAACTACTGTTATTAAATATGATTTGAACGAAACAACTGCTCAGCGGGCAAATACCCCGACCTGCATTGAGTAGTTGTTTCGTTCAAATCATATTTAATAACAGTACTTTAGCCATCTGGGCTAGAGGTCGCCGCTCTTGGTACTTGCTTCGCAAGTCGCTATCCGCCACAGAAACATCTATGATGTCGGTCGGATAGTTGGACTATATGAGAAGTTTCACATACCTCTCATCACTACTCAATTTACCTTAGTCAGTATATGACTAGCAGATTGGCCACTATCATTTTTCTGTTCCGTAACCTATGGCATACTGAGGGAGAACTAATTAGTTCGAAACCGATCTACGTCTGGTTAGAATTTACAAATAATATTAGCTCATGATTTGAAGGTATAATCCAACGTAGGTCGGGGTATTTGCCCGCTGAGTAGTTGTTTCATTCAAATCATATTTAATACACGTGTTGATGGCATAATTTCAACAAAAGAAATCATTACATCCAAGTGGTTGGGAGAGATTCAATAATAACACAGGAGTGGAAGGAGGCCAAAAAGAGGTTTCAAAAAATGTTCTGATATACATGGCATTCCATTTAAAAAAATGTTAGATGACCCTGTAGAATAGTCTTGGCTCACCCTGTATATTTCAAAACAATTTCTGGTTATAGACTTTTTTGTCTAGTTTATTTATGTTTTTAAATCACGTTTCTAGCTATCACATAACTCGACTTATCAAAGTCGGACACACTATTGCCCATCCTGTATAAAAAACGTATCTACTTCAAAACGTTTTTGAGGATATCGTTAAAAACTGATATTCGGAAACTTTGGATTTTGTTTATCATGCTCCATTTTAAATAATAATATATAAGGGGAGTCCGTAAAGAAATGTGGTCCAGCTTAAATACAGCCTCTTGGTATTAAATGGGACTGATTAAACCAAACGAACCATAGTCCAAAAGTGCTTTGTTAAGAAGTTAGCCTTAACGTTTTTTATTTTGGGTATATTTCAGGAAATCAAACAACTGATCAAGCTAAGAATTAGTACACTTATACTTTA